>NLAU01000588.1:0-63553 GCA_002370875.1 Metschnikowia arizonensis
ACTCACTACTCCCTCAATCCTCATTATCACCATTTTACAGATACTCATTTTAGTGAGTGGCCTAAGTGGCCAAGAGAAAGTGCGGAGAAACTGCCAATGAGGAGTGCGAATGGGCGTGCAAATGAGAATGGCTTGACTGCGAGCGCCCTAGACCCAGACAAAGGGAGTCGCGACTGACCATGGGGAGCTAGAATACCGACTGTTAAATGTACTGACATGAAGAACTAGTAAGAAGAAAGACGACTACTACTCTACTACTACTACTCTGAAGAAGTACAGGAAAAGAAGAACTACTAGGATAAGAACTACTAGTATAGAAGTACTAGTACTACTACTCTACTACTCTACTACTCTACTACTCTACTACTCTACTACTCTACTACTCTACTACTCTACTACTCCTACTACTTTGAAGAACTACTAGAGAAAGAACAGGAACTACAAGAAGAACAAGAACAACTACTACTAATCATAGTGATAGTACTGCTACTCATAGTGATAGTACTACTACTCCTAGTGATACTACTACTCATAGTGATACTACTACTACACTCCTACTAGGAACAAAAAGAACTACTACAAGAACTACTACCACTACCACTACTCTGAAGAAGTACACAACAACTACTAATCATATTGACAGTACTACTGATAGTGCAACTACAACACTACCACTATAATGAAGTACAAGAAATGAAGTACATGAACTACCAGAACTACAAGAAGAACTAGTACTACTCTACTACAAGAAATACTTAAGAAAAGAAATACTACTCACAACTAATATTATTCTACGCATTCGTCAAAATCACCTAGGATGTGGCATCACACGTCAATCGCCATTTACCCTAGAAGTAGTATTCCGTACTCTCACAGTGGTTCGCCCGGAGTAAGAGCTCACAAGGAAACATACCCCAAGTATATACAAGCCCCGGATTCCCAGTCATTGGGAACCCATCAACGAATAAACTGAGTTACAAGTATCCGTTATCAAAGACTCTAACAGTGAAGTGATAGTAATATTGATATACTACTTCTACTACTAACACTATAAGAAGAGGAACTAAACAACTACAACAACTAGGACTAATCTATACTACTAATACCCACTCACTGGGCTCGAATTTTGTATGGTGGAGACTGATTAAAGTACTACTACTATTATTATTATTTTAGATTTTATGATAACGTTGATACTTTTTAACTCTGTTTATTCGTTGATGGATTCCCAATTACTAGGAATGCCAAGGTTTAGACTTTTGGGGCTTGTGTGCAAGCCACCTTGCGCGGTGCTAAATGGCGAACGCATTTGCATGTGAGAGTAGGCATTGCCTTCCTGCTTTGTCGGTTCTATGGCAATTCACGTCTGATGGCACATCATAGGTGATGTTTACTGATGGGTAGAACGATTCCATGGGTAATATGATCGCATGGGGGAACTGAATTATTATTATTATTATTATTATTATTATTATTATTATTATTATTATTATCATTATTATTTAGTTGTGAGGTGAGATAGTGATATGACTGAGTGAGTACTTCATCAAAACTCCCTCATTTAAATCCCCTTTTTACAAATACTCATTTTGCGTGTGCGTAACTGACCAAGAGCAAAGTGCGCGTAGAAAACTGCGAAAGGGACTGCGACTGCGTAACTGGCGAGCGCTCTAATGAAGAGCTAGTGTAGTCGCGGCGACTGACGTTGCGCCTGATAGGCTATACTGATGTCAATGTACTGTCAATACTACTCTGAAGAAGAACAAGGCCGTCTATACGAATTGACATCACCAGCCCCTACATCCAAGTGCCAGTCGTAGATTTTTTATCAAACACCAAAGATCAAATCTACCCAATTGCTTCTTTAATGATACAATAAAGTTCGGTGTAAGATGTCTATGACTCTACTTAGCCATTCATCTAACCGGAAGGACTTCATGACAATATACTTCATGAATAAAAAATCCATTATAATATAACTGATACAACACCAGATAACCATAACTACATATAGACATTAGAGCATAGAACAATCTCTACCATCCAAAGACCTATTGAGTGTGATGAGGAAGGATGTCCAAGGCGATGAAGTGCTGAGATAAAACCTCCAGAGTCCAGAGGAGAGGATAGATAACTAACTAGAGAACTATACCTACATTACTAGATACATAAACATACAGACGCCATGGGTAGCTCTACCATCCGGTTATTATAGCCTACACTGTCGATCATCAGTCGAGTCTTTCCAATTTCACATGGCAATTGACTGGACCGACGGGTTTCCCTCCCTAAAGTCTATATAAACCGGATTCCATCAACGAATGAACATAAGTAGAATCACATTATAACATCTGTAATTCAGACAAGGTCTGGCAGCAAACACTAGGCACGTCAAAACTTAGAAGGAAGTGGAAAAAATGTTTGGCTGCCTTAGTTTGGAGAAGAGGCGATTTTTTAATGAATACCTTGACTTGAAAGCCTACCAGCTATTGTGCAAAGTTACTGTATTGAGCTTTATAAAGTGTGAGTCCTTTATACTCTATAGTAATACAGTTAATAAAATCAGTAGAATCTCATCATAATAAATCAGCACATTCACATCACTAAAATATCTAATCGATTACTGATACTGTGATATATCTGTCAGTATATTCGTTGATGGATTTCTACTTGGAATTCAGGTTTTCCAAAGATTTCCTGAGAATATGACATGTACGGGTTTACGCATGGTAAACAGTCCCTTTGGTTGGCCATTGTAATATCTAATACTACAAATTATTTGCAGAACTGTCAATCAAACATGAATCTATTACTGATATAATTTCTGACAAAACGAACAGTATTGGCTACTTCTCAAAAGCTTACCTAAGATTGATGTGTGTATTCTGTTTCGTCATATGACTCGCCATCTTCCTGTTTGTCTTATTTTGATTCTAAATTACTTACCAAAGCCCACGAGGGAGAAATTTTGCCTAGCTTCAGTTTCTTGAGAAATATTCGCACCTGGTGTGGATTTTGGAGCATCTCTAATTTGATGGAAACTGTTGTCATCGATGTCTGAGCTTTCTTTTTGATTGTTGAGTATTTTTCCTCCATCTCTAAGATTCATCATGAAAAACCTCAGAGAAAAGTTGATGGTTTTCGTGGGATCTTTTTTCTGATTATGATTGCTCACCAATTGGTCACTTCTCCCATCTTATGTTTGTCTTTGATACTATTGATACCCCTATGGACGGTAGAAGTGGGTCTTCATTCTCTTGGGAACGTATGCATGGATTACATTGAGCGTTCTAGGGAAGGTGATGTCATTCCCGTGGTGAAATTCGGTCTTGCTAATGAAATTCCTCCTAGACAGATTACCGAGTCACCTTTCGTCGTGTTGGTCCCCAGAACCGTCGCACATACTACTATGATTCTTTTGGAAAGTCCTCCATCCTTGTTGATTTGGATATGTTTTTGGATTCACTTAGAGAATGGGGACGACAATAAAAGATAAGGCTACTTCTACGGGTAAAATTTATTCAAAGCCTGTTCAATCTACTCATGTCCGTCCAGTGCATGGACAACAGTCTTCTGGACAACGGCCATCCCGATCCAAGCGCCAAGGTTCTTCCAATCCAATGAACTACAACGCTAAACGGACTCAGACAAACTCCAAGTCCCCTGCAAGTCAAATGGTAAGTCAAATGAAACATCTACAGGTACTACGTTACCTTAATGGAACTCAACATTCGGACTTATCTACCAACCCAAGTCAGATCGCCACATAAAGGCTGATAATGAGCATCTGGAGCGTTAATACAAATTCTTCAAACCTTTTGGCGCTTCTGCTAGTTCTAGAGCAGGTAATTGCCTATGGAAAACACTCCAACAAATCATCCCTGAATAATCGATCCCAGAAGTCTACATCTGGGAGAGTCTCTGAATGACTCAATTCCTCTACTAATCATGTTTGTCTTATACAAATTTATCTACTGCTCCAGTTATTGAATCCATGATTATTGTTGTTAGGTTCAGAACGATATCATATGATCTGGATTAATCTTCCTTAGGGGCGTTAACTGATAACCTCTTCTTCAAACTTTGAATCCTTTATGATGAGAGTCAATTCTTAGATTCTTGATGCATATAAACCAACTAATAACTTCCCTCAAATCTGCATACCCCAAATATAAACAGAAATCGGAAATATCGCTATCTAAAATGCTGTAATTCCTTTGGCGCACCCGTACACCATGCAACATATACTCGCAAGTGCATCGTGGCACGCCCTCCCCACAAACCAACTATTACAATGGATGGAGACAGATTTCTAAACGTGCCGCTACAGCCAGTCACTAAAGTGCTTGCGGTATCCTCGGTAGCAATGGCCATTGCCATGCAAATGGGCTTCTTGAGTATTCCTCGGGTGGTCTTCTTACCGTCTAAAATCTTCCTGGAGCCCTGGCGTCTCTACACGTCATACTGCTACTTTGGAAACCTCGATTTTGGGCTTATCCAGCGGATTTTCATGATGTCTCAAACAACCGATACTTTGGAACGAGAGTACGTGGTCAAATTGCATACTTTGCCCCAGAGGTGGTGTAAAGGGGTAGATGAAACGTTGCTTCAGCAGAAATTTGACGAGAACAGGTCCTGGGATTTTGCCTACTTTCTCTTCCGTATCACCTTTTCCATTGTGGCGTGCGTCATGCTATTTAACCAATGGTATGACGTTGCTAAGCATTACCTAATCCTTGGGCCTACCATGAAAGGTGTGCTTCTCTATATTTTGTGTCGGAACATGCCTGAGGATAGGATCCTCTTTTTGGGCGTTCAAATCAAGGCCAAATATGCGCCATTTATTGAAACCCTTGTGTCGGTGGTTCTATCTCGAGAATTCCAGACCCTCATCAGTGTCCGTTCCAACTTCATCAAGGCCTTTTTTGTGTTTATGGGGTCGGACTTTGTCATAGCCACGCTTTTTGAATTTCTTGTGGGTCATTTCTGGTGGTTTGTGGAGTTTGTGTATCTCTATAGAACAGAGTCACAGGCTATCTGGGACAAATCATGTGCCGAAGTCATACCGGACCTGATATTCGAGGGTATTGATATTGTCAATATTCTCCGCTGGCTCATCACTCCACCCTGGTATTTCTGGATCACCATGAAAATCCGTGCCGAACAAGAAAACTTGATTGCGAGAGAGATACTAGAGATGGATTTGAGTGATTTGAGAGAGCATGAGACAGATTTGAGAGGGCATGAGACAGATTGGAGCGAGAATGAGATAGAATCGGACACAAACGAACTTTAAGCTCAAAGTGTTCAAGGTGCAGATGTTAAGGGAACTGCTCCATATGATGCACTTAAAGAAATACAAATCCGAATATACCTTCAAATGCCGAAATTAATGCACGGGTTGCTTTTTCCGGTGGTTCATAGGAAGATCACTGGGCAGTCAAAACTTTATGGAAGTTGTGACTGCAGGGCGACTGATTTTGAAGCAGACTGTCTAGAAAACGCTGGATCAAGACTCATGGCAATTTGAAAATAAGGTGACCAATCTGACATCTAGTTGGCCACAGTGGTAACTAAATTGGGAGACATTCTCTGGCCAACAGACTAATTGTTGACTCCTTAATTACAGAAAATGACCTAATCACAACACAGCTGGTCCAGCATCCTTGGGACTTTTCAGTCAGTCTCAAAATTCCACCTGACGTACTTGATCATGTCTCCGAGTTTGATTTTTGGCAAGCCTGGAACATCAGAAATATATTTGACAGATTGTTCTAATCCCAAACGAGTCATCAGTTTAAGTGCAAGCCCAACAAAAGTTTTTTTTTTTTTTTTGCTGAGAAAGGATAATCAACTGAACCACAATGAGAACGTCACCAGTCCAATGAAGTTGAATGGAAGTGCAATGGAATGGAATGAAAATGGAAACTCCGTAGATGACTAACCCATTAGATTCACATGTATCTATGAAGCTAAGTCAGATGATTCTGGGAGATCAACACTTGTGAGACTTTTGACGGTAGTATGAGCTGATACTATGAGTCCTGGTACGATGATTTCTGGTAGTATGAGCTGAGTCTATGAGTCCTGATACTATGAGCTGAGTCTATGAGCTGATACTATGAGCTGATACTATGAGCTGATACTATGAGCTGAGTCTATGAGCTGATACTATGAGCTCATACTATGAGTCCTAGAACTATGAGCTGATACTATGAGCTGATACTATGAGCTGAGTCTATGAGTCCTACTACTATGAGCTGAGTCTATGAGCTGATACCATGAGCTCATACTATGAGTCCTAGAACTATGAGCTGATACTATGAGCTGAGTCTATGAGTCCTGATACTATGAGCTGATACTAGAACCTATTATCAGTTATCAGTCGTGTTAAAATCATAGGTGCCATTGTCAGATCCCCCATGGGTATCACACTACCCATGGAGTATAAATCACCTACGATGTGCGATCAGACGTGGAATTGCTATAGACCCTGATAACGCAGCATCCAAGCGTCAATCCAGTGCTCTTAATCCTTACACATGCGACCGCGTTGTATTGTTAGGAATCGATTGCCGTTTCGACCCTATGCGTCTTAGGTCTTAAGTCCGAATAATGGCTGGGTAAAAAGCCCCCAAACTCTATATAAACCCTAGGATTCCCACTTATTGGAAATCCATCCACGAATAAACAGAGTTTTGGAAGTACTAAACAATTATAAAGAATCTAACAGCCATGGTCTTGACTGTAATACGTATGGTTAATTGGACCTATGGTTTAACTTAAAGGTTTGTGAGCAGGTTGATGAATTCTTCGCATTCTTTCTTCTCATATATTTGTTTCTACTTAAATGTGGATATTTTTTTTAATCACCTAGGTTTTACCGTCGTTTCTTGGTGAAGCCTGGTGAAACGTGTTAGTATCGTAGAATATTGTTCAGCCGAGAAGACCGAGTCGTTGTCGCGCAAATCCTACTGCATGTTTCACGCACAAGATAAAAGACTTGGCCCCGTCACTTGGCGCCTCAGCTCTCCACACCCACTACAAATACTGACACATCCCCTCGTGACATTTATGAAACACTTTAAACTACTCAAAATTCTTGTGACCCCTTCTGAAACTGCATAAACTCCAACCCCTCTTCATATCACTCTACAAATCAATCATGAAACTATATCAGAATCTACGTGCAGAGGTGGAGGCTATGCAGAAGGAAGACCTCCACCCCAAAATACTTGCACTTGTCCAGGCATTTCTAAACTACTTAAAAGAACCTCGGTATCAGAATCCTCTCTCGGTGGCCGAACTAAGTCGTCTCTTTGGAGCGTTTTATGATGATCTCAACTCGCTAGTTTTGGACATCTATACACAGCTGAACTCCAATAAACGTCAACTCATCCAGCAGTCCATCATCTTCAGTGCAGATGAAACCACATATGAATACTTGAATGCTATTGCAAATTACTCTAGCAATTCGCAGATGAAGTTACAGAAACGCTCAGACCCTTTGGCTCTCTACCAGCTACGTATCTTTACATATTATAAGTTTCTTACGGTGTGTAAGAGCATAGAGTTGGCACAGACTGTGTTGTTTTCGTCTAAGGCTCCTTCTGAGTCCATTCCTTTGTATCAGAAGCTTTTGCGCTATGATCTGCGTGATATCGCTATCCAAGACCTATTGAATGAGAAGATTCATATCTTGCGCAACTTGAACTTGCCCATCGAGTGTTTCTTTGAATCCACGGATTTTCCGGACTTTCACAAGATCAACCAGTTCTTCATGACGCTCGAAGATGAACGGCCTTCGGTATTGGCCGAAGTCAAGGTCCATTTCGCGGCCCTTTCTGCTCTGGTGACTCCTTACGCTAAGCTACTCCTGATCCTCCGTATCCAGAAATCGCTCATTGGCTTGTGTTCAGCTTTGTACGAGAAAGACTCCTCCAAGGTCAACAACGACGTGCTCTTACCTGCTCTCATCTATATCGCCATCTACTATTTGCCGTCCGACCAGCTGGAGCTCTACCTTAACTTGAAATTTGTCAAATCCTTCTGGAACATGTTGGACCCGGATCATGTGAGCGTCGCAAACTTTTCTCTTTCTTCTTCGGTAGCATTCTACAACCCTACCAACCGCAAGAATCGCAAGCCGTTTTCGCTGAAAAATCTCTTTGAGCTTTTAAACCTTGTGGACACCGAAGAGGCGGATTTCAATCCTATAGCCACCGATGATAACCAAGAGTTTCGCTCAAATGCTTCCATTGTGGAGTTGATTCAGACTGAGCACCTCAACAATGGCGAGTTACTGTTCTACTTGACGAATTTCGAGGCCATTCTCTTTTTCTTGCAGAACACTTCAATTCTGGAGATGGTACCGGCCAACTATACGATTCCTTCAAGATTTTCCGGAAACGAATTGATCTCTACACCCGTGCAAATAATCGTGGACAGGGACCTGGTTCCTGAAACCCAGAAAATAGCCGGCAAATCCCGTGCTGAACTATTAGACGACGAGTTCGATGAACCCAACAGATCTCGTTCCAGCTCGCTCTTCAACACCATCTCCAGTGCCGTTTCGCAAACCGTGCGCTCCCGTTCCAATTCTTCTGTTTTGAAAAGCACCGAAGTTAAGGATTACCCCAATCCGGATTTTGAGGACTCTCTCTTAGCTGTCCCCCCTTCCCAAGACGCTTGCAGATTGAACCAGGTGAAAGGACTTCTAGGAAAGATAGGACTGGTGTCCAGCTACCAATTTAAAGCACCTGTAGATATCGAGGTCGACAGTGCAGAAAAGCTTGAAAACAGAACTAAACGCTCGCAGTCACTCCTAGATAGGATCTCGCCCAGCCCTTCTAGAACAAAGTCCGAATCGGAGAATGTCTCCACTACTGCACCTAGAAAATCCATCATGCTCTCCACAAAATGGTCCAGTGGGGTGTCTGAGTTTATGAACAAAATTAGCACTGCTGCTACATCTGCTACATCCATGCATGAAGCCACATTGACTGGTTCACATCCATCGCAAATATCTTTGCATTCTATAGATGATCCTTTTGAGGATTCAACAAGAAGACTTGGCTTTGGAATCCGGACGTCCAGTGCTCAAACCATGGATAAGTGGCTCAATAACATTCCAGCAAATTCTTCAGCCAGTCTTCCGGAGTCGAAGCTGCCTGAAAATGATGGCTACACCACAGAAAACAATGAGTTTTCAACCACCCCAAATAACGAGGGATCGGTCTTCAGTGCATCTTTTGGAGAGCTTACAAAGTACCAATCGGTTGATTTCGAGTCGTTGACAATTAAGGACTTGAAGAATTTAAAGAGATATTATGATCAGTTTTGTGCAGAATTGTTGTTGACTAAAACAGAGTCAAAAACAAGCAATGATTTGGATGATAAAGAGGAGGCATGAGGGGGGATTATTATTGGGAAAAGAGACACGAAAAAGAATAATTATTGTGGAGTTGTTGACTACGTGTTTTGTTTGATTGAACACGTGACGGTTCACGTGATGCACTTATATTCGCGGAATAATCCAGAACTCCGCATTGTTCCATATATATAACACTCACAGGCACCAGACAAGTGCAGCAAGATGGCGGACCTTGCACATCCTAACCACTATGGCAAAAAGCACAAACTTCCTTGTTTTGATCCGCCACGTGCCAAAAAACGGGTGCGCCTAGATGTCTTGCTCCAGAGCTTATCGCTAGACGGGTCTAAAGGGGATTCCACACCAGTATATATCAACCCCTTGGCAGTTCCGGAGAAAAGTCACAAGAAACAAAAACCGAACGACATTGATTCCATCATCTCGGGAAAAATATATGAGAGCTACAAGCACGATATACTACGAGGGCTTCAGTTAATCCATTATATGCATCCCGTGGCGGTATTAGTGTGGCGTTTACAGGCGTGGATCAAGCGCCTATTCAATGGGTTTATCCGAAAGTTTAACCGACAAAATCCCGGCGTTCGGCCCATGAAAACGTTCCGGGGATATTCGCAAATCATGGCTTTGGTGAAAGATCAAACAGTGAACTTCTCGTTCACAGAGCTTATGAATATAGTGGTACAAGAAAGCGGGCTCGAATTAAAAGCCATAGCGAGGAAACGGGAGAAGATGGCGGACTCAGCCAAGTTGGAGGAAATCAAGGAGGAGGAAGATGTGGCTAAACAGTGCAACTACCATTACTGGGATCGACTCCGAACACGGCCAGTGGATGTGGAGATGGAAATTTTGCTGGATTCAGAACTGCCGGCAGATATGGAAGTTGACTATAATTTTTAGGCAAACTCACAGAGCATGTATCTGATGAGCTGAGTTGAGCTGAGTTGAGCTGAGCTGAGATGTGAGTAACACGATGTCATGGATACAGTGGACAATAAGATCTAGCAGGACTACTTTGGAGACCATCAATCACCATAATGTCATGAAAATATTATTGTAGAATGTCAGTTGCTAATAGGGAGGAAGTTCTGTATGCAGGCACGCACCTGTGCACCGGAAAAACATGTTCATATTTTTTCCCCAACTCAAATTCCCCAAGGAACCAACTCCGGTAAGATTCTTTTCCATCACCCCCACAAAAATGTCTAAAGAATTGGCCGAGGAGGAAATCCGAACCCACGTCCTGGACATTGACCTAAATTCGTCCGAACCCGGCGACGACCTCTTGGACGATTCCTCCGAAGAGGATGAGGACGAGGAAAATGACGAAGAAGCCATCAAAAAAGTCCGTGACGGGTTCATCGTAGACGACGACGAGGAAGACGAAGAAGACGACGCGCCCTCTCGCAAAAAGCGCAAGCATAAGCGGAAGCGTGAGAAAAAGTCCGCTCCCACCGACGACAACGATGCATTGGATGATGACGACTTGGAGCTCTTGCGAGAAAACTCCGGGGCTGCGCCACGAAGATCCGCCGATTCCAAGTTCAAGCGACTCAAAAGGGCGCTGCCCACAGGCGATGATGAGGACAGCGCCGATGAAGGTGCAGGACGCCGGAATAGAGGCGGGTTGAATGACTTTTTCTCGGACGATGATGATGCAGAGGAAGCCCCTGCCGATGAGCAGAATGTTGGCGAAGAAAGGAATATCCTTGATGAGTTTGAGGATTTCATTGAGGACGATGAGTTCTCTGATGAGGACGAGGCACGTGCGCAGAAGACCCAGCGTAGGCAAGCAGTCAAGCTGAAGGGCCCTAAGTTGGACACTTCCAAATTGTCCAATGTGGATAGAGAAAGTTTGCAGCAGCTTTTCGAGGTGTTTGGTAATGGTGCAGAATACGAATGGGCTTTGGAGGCCCAGGAAATCGAGGATGATGGTAATAATGACCAGGAGCCTACGGCGCTAGATGAGGTATTCGAGCACTCGGAGTTGAAGGACCGAATGCTTACGGAAGATGATAACCTTATCCGGATCATTGATGTGCCTGAGCGCTTCCAGAAATACCGTCTGACGTTAAACTACATTGATTTTGATGAGTCTGTGTTGCAGAAGGAAAAGAAGTGGATCGGCGACATTCTCTATGCTGAAAAGAAGAATCTTCTTGGTGAACTGATCAAAGAGCCATTCATGGAGGCCGTGGGTCGTGTGGTGGAGTTTATCTCCAAGGACAACTGGGAAACACCTTTCATATGGACCCACCGCCGAGACTTTTTGATCCACACGGAGGAGGTCACCGATTCCGATGGAGTGGTAAAGAATAACGTCATCAAGCTTCTTTTCGAGGACGACTTGTGGCGTATCGTGAAGCTTGATATCGAGTACCACTCTCTCTACGAGAAGAGACTCAATACGGAAAAAATCGTGGCCCAGTTGAATGTAGACGATGACTTGATCCGTGACATCGATACCTTGGACTCCATGGTGGCCATCCAGGACTTACAGGATTATGTGAACTTCACGTATTCTGCTGAATTGAGAAATCTTTCCCAAAACAAAGAAACTGCTGATGACGAAGATGAGAAAAAGACTGCCAAAAAACACTCCAAGTACGCCATCTTCGAGCGTCTCCGGGAAAATGTCCTCTACGATGCCGTCAAGGCCTACGGTATCTCTGCCAAGCAGTTTGGTGAGAATGTGCAGGACCAGTCGACCAAAAACTACGAAGTTCCCTACCGAATCCACGCCACCGACGACCCATTCGAGTCACCAGAAGATATGCTTGCGAGATTGATTGAAGACGATGAAATCTTGTTCAAAGACCCGAAAAATGGCTTGAGTGCAGTCCGCAAGACCTTTGCCGAGGAGATCTACCACAACCCCAAAATCAGACACGAAATTCGCCAAGTTTACAAGAACTTTGCTTCGTTCTCGGTGACCATCACCGAAAAGGGACACAGTACATTTGACAACTACCCTGCCTATGCTGATTTCAAATACGCCAAAAACCTCTCGCCAGCCGACTTGGTCAAATCGCCTGACCGCTTCTTGAGGATCCTTGAGGCCGAATCCAAGGGCCTTATTCTGGTCCAAATCCAAACCAATGACGGAGATAGTTGGTTTGAGTCCATACTCAATTGTTTGACGTCTGATGGTACCTCGGAGATTGCCGAGTTGTGGAATAAAGAGCGTGAATATGCGTTGACTTTGGCCTTCAAGAGATTAACCAACATGGTGGCGCTCAACACCAAAGAGGATTTGCGTCGGGAGTGTGAAAGGTTGGTTGCAGCCGAGCTCAGGTCCAGATTCCTCACCAAATTGGACCAGGCTCCATTCACACCTTATGGCTACGACAAGGGCACAAAGCCTAATGTTTTGGCACTCTCTTTCGGAAAAGGTGATTTTGACAGTGCTGTAGTGGGTGCTTTTGTGAGAGATACAGGCAAAATCAGTGATTTCTTCAAATCCGATTGCAACCCTTCCAGAGACAGGGAAAGCGAGGAGAAGTTCTCGGGCCAATTGCGGGAATTCTTTGACAGAAACCTTCGCAGCCAAAAACCTGACGTCATTGTGGTTTCTGGATATAGCACCAACACTAAGCGGTTGTTCGATATCGTACGGAACTTTGTGATGAAGAATAACTTTTTCGCCAACACCGACGATTTGGCCGATGCCTCAAATCCCCCATTAACCCCAGTGATCTGGGGCCAGGACGAAACGGCCCGCTTGTATCAGAACTCGGAAAGAGCGCTCATTGAGCTCTCAGACAAACCCACTTTGATCAAGTACTGTGTGGGGTTGGCTCGGTATGTGCAGAGTCCATTGTTGGAATACATTTCGTTGAAAAACGATATCTTGTCGCTTGTCTTTTACGAGCACCAGAAGTACCTTTCCAACGATGTGGTGAAGGATGTGCTTGAGACCGCGTTTGTGGATATTGTTAACATGGTGGGAGTCGAGATTAACGAGGCGTTGCAGGATTCATACATTGCGCAAATGTTGCAGTATGTGGCTGGATTGGGCCCTAGAAAAGCTTCGGGGGTTTTGCGCAATATCAGTGCCAAATTGGGAACCTTGACTACCCGCAGTGATCTCATTGAAAACGAACTCACCACCGCCAACATTTTCTTCAACTGCTCGTCCTTCTTGAACATTCCTTATGACGAAGGTGTTTCCATGAGAGACCTCTCCATCGAGCTCTTGGATGCCACACGCATACACCCAGAAGACTACAGTTTGGCACGCAAAATGGCGGCCGATGCCCTCGATTTGGACGAGGAAGACATGGCACATGTGGAGGAGCTGGGAGGTATCATCTACCAGTTGATGCAGGAAGGCGTCAGCAAGGTGGACGATCTCAATTTGACAGCGTTCGGTAAGGAGTTGGAGTCCAAGTTTGGCAAGAAGAAGTACGCCACGCTTCAGAGTATCAAGGAGGAACTTGTCAACAACTTTGAGGAGCTCAGGAGATCGTTCCACCTCTTAGAGAACCCAGAGATCTTCCGCATGTTGACCGGAGAAACCGTGGAGAGTTTCACGCGGGGGTCTATTGTGCCCGTCACCATCCACAGGGTCGGAAAGAACTACCGTGATGAGAGTGCCAAGGTCAAATTCTTAAGGGTGTCCACATCTACCAACATCCAAGGAACAGTGGAGGAAGGACACATATTGAGAAACGCCGACTTCGAGCAGGGTCAGGTGATCCAAGTGGTGATCACTGACGTGAACTACGAGACATTTTCGGCGTCGTTCAGTGCATTGCCTGAAGATATCAGTAAAGCGTCGTTGCCCAAATTCCACAAGGACCCAGCCAAATGGGACTTTGCCCTAGAAGAAGCAGACAAGCAAAAGGAAAGCGCCAAGGAAATCGCCAAGCTCGCCAAAATGCGCAACATCCAGCATCCATTGTTCCACAACTTCAACCATAAGCAGGCGGAAGAATACTTGGCGCCGCAGTCTATGGGAGACTGTGTGATCCGTCCTTCATCACGAGGCACAAATTACCTTACGGTCACGTGGAAGGTGGGCACGAACCTCTTCCAGCATTTGAGCGTGGAGGAAGTTACGCACAATACAGGAAAAGAGTACATTGTTGAGCGCAAGCGCTACTCGGACTTGGACCAGTTGATTTTCCAGCACGTGCAGGCGATTGCCAAACATGTCAATGAAATGGTACGCCATCCCAAGTTCCGCGAGGGAGCTTTAGCGGAGGTCAACGAATGGTTGGAGTCATATACGAGGGCCAACCCCAAGAACAGTGCGTATGTGTTTTGTTATGACCACAAGGCACCGGGGTGGTTTTTGCTCTTATTCAAGGTCAATGTGAATACTCCGGTGACCACATGGCACGTGAAGACAGAAGTAAATGGGTTCGTGTTGAAGGGTTTTTCGTATCCAAGCATGATGAGATTGTGCAATGGGTTCAAGCAGACATTCAAGTCTCTCGTGAGTGACCAGACGAACTCACGTCCGGGCTACGGCTACTAACCGTGAAGAAGCACGGGTTGTATGATAATTAAATGAGAAATATAAGTGAAGAGAAGACTAGACAAATACACCTAGACAAATACACCTAGACAAATAACACCCAGACATCCTTCCAACAAATTAATTGCTGCTGTGCATAGAGGTACTGCTCACACGGCTACGTATTGACTGTAAATATTTTATTGGGTTCATGATATCTCAGATTCCAGTACATCCCTACGACGCTAATATAGATATATATTTGATCTTTTTGATGGATAAGTGGAAATCAGGGTAGACTTTTGGAGGGTCAATGCGCCAGTCTGCACACTAAAAGAAATAAGAGTAGGAGAGTAGAAAGTAGAGTCTTGGAGTAGAGTAGAGTATAGTAGTATTATAGTCTAGGTCCATTGTCACCTAGCGGATGATTATAAGCTAGTGTGAAAACGCAATAATGGAGTGATCCAGCTTCCAATAACTAACATATACTATCTAGTCTACTATCCTATCCAGTCTCTATCTACTGTTAAATTCTTCTTATATGAAATTTATGAGTCCCCACAGAACTTGCAAATGTCATGATATAGATTTTTACCTCTTACCTTATGACCAAAATACTGCGCTCGTACGAAAATTATACCTGAGCCACACATAGTTGAGAACTTCTACTAACGAAATCGAAAATCAACATGTCTTCTTTGCAAAGTATAAAGGCCAACTTATACCGTTCTACCGGTTGATATAATACATTGAAATCTACTATTAGTTGTGCTCCGATGCTTGGGATGATCAAATAACTAAAGATGTACAAGTAGACAAAAGATACCTTCTCTTATATAAAATAAAGATACCTTTTCTTATATAAAATAAAGATACCTTTTCTTATATAAAATAAAGATACCTTCTCTTATATTAAATAAAGATACCTTTTCTTATATAAAATAATTTGATACCATTGATATAATTGAGCGTCGTGCGGTGTGACGGACAGGAATGTCCATTGCGACAGTGTAAGCGAAAACTACGAACAGAAGGCTTTCACGGATTCGTTACTTAAAGACTTGATAGAATAAGTGTCAGAGCTATTTACTTCACCACCTTACCTAAACGAGTTAGTAGATATAGAAGTTCAATACTACGCAAATGTATTGCTTACTGCGCATTTAGTCATAACAGTGCGCACGAGAAAATCCTGACTAAATGGACTAGATTAATCATGGAGTACAGTGCTGAGATGATGAAGATCCACTTGATGAATATTTACTTGAGAACATTTTTTGTAAGAGTCGTAGGTCGAAACATGTTGGTGTAAGTACTTCCAAATAAAGTTGGGTTTTTTTTCCAGTAGTTGGGATGTACTGTTACGGGAGGGACACAAGTACTTCTTATGTAGGTACTTCTTATGTGTAGTCACGTCTAATCTTACTTTACTACAATTTGTTGCTGGGACTCTTGAAGTAAAATAGTACAGTTTATTGTGCGACTAGACCAAAATATACAAAGTATACAGTAAAGTGCGAATGGCTAATAAAACGCGATCTTGCGAGGGAGACAGCTTAAGAAAATTATTGCGAAGCCAACATCGAATAAACAGAAGTAAGGAATACTAAACGTGACCAAAGAATCCATATACTATGTATCTACTATGTATCTACTATCTACTATGTATCTACTATCTACTATGTATCTACTATGTATCTACTATCTACTATGTATCTACTATCTATTATGTATCTACTATCTACTATGTATCTACTATCTATCTACTATCTATCTACTATCTATATCTATCTACTGCTACACTTTTGATAACATTCAGTACTACTCAGTTCATTCGTTGATGGTTTTTCAGACAGGAATCCTTGAGTCTTCTAAAAAAATTGGGGAATTTCGGCGTCCTCTAGCGATTAATACGAGATAAGCTTCTATCTTCCCTTATCTTGGTAGTCGACGGTCTCGGCGCGTGCATATCGCTTAAGCTTGATGGCTAGTATCACATTCACCAATCTATATCTTGGAGTCACATACCCTACTTTCATCTCTAGTCATATACCCGGAAATTTTCTCTTGTGTTAGACTTGAGCAGGTTCTAGACTGACATTTATAATAAAGTTCTTATCGCTGTAGTATATTTCAATATAACTAGAATTAACTTAGTGGATTTCCTAAGGATTTATCTAGTTGGTTTTATATACTTCTTAGGCAGTTTCCGGTAACCGTTGAATGATTGCCTAAAATTCCACTTCACTTCTATGAGTGGTAAGATCTAACAATATGATTTTTTGACACTGGATACTTAATTCTAGCGGTATTATGATTATTTTAAAAACTTAGAAAACGAATGCCTATTAGGATACTGAGATGCAAGGTATCCCGGTCGGGTAACTCTTGCATATAATGTGCAGATGTTTCATGTTCGTGCAGGGTTGCATACACCCAGTGTATATAACAGCGAGGTTTTCCTCCCCTTAGATTAACCAGGGAGTTCCTCGACTATTCTAGGTTCAATAAAAACCATGATAAACTATAGGATGTAGGGAAGACGTCCACTTTAGGACTAACAGTTGTCAGTTCCTGTAAAGTCCTAACATTTTGTTAGGAAACGATTTCACAAGGATACTGAGATGCAAGGTATCCCGGTCGGGTAACACCTGCATATAACGTGCAGATGTCTCACGTATACACAGGGTTGCATACAACCAGTGTATATAACAGTGAGGTTTTCCTCCCTTGGACAAATAAGGGAGTTCCTCGACTATTCTAGGTTCAATAAAAACCATGATAAACTATAGGACGTAGGGAATACGTTCGACATATAAGACTAACAGTTCTTCTTCCTGTTGAGTTCTTACAACTTCGGTTGCGGCCATACCAAGTGGAAAATACTGTTTCCCGTCCGATCAACGTTAGTCAAGCCACTTAGGGCCACAGTGAGTAATGCAGTGGGAGACCATGTGTGAAATTGTGGTGCTGCAATCTTTTTGTAGCAAACTTCAACCTCTCATAATTCATACATTATCTACTCTATTTCTTCCATTATAAGACTAACAATTGTCGATTCCTGTTAAGTCCTAACACTTCGGTTGCGGCCATACCAAGTGGAAAATACTGTTTCCCGTCCGATCAACGTTAGTCAAGCCACTTAGGGCCACAGTGAGTAATGCAGTGGGAGACCATGTGTGAAATTGTGGTGCTGCAATCTTTTTGCAGCAAACTTCAACCTCTCATAATTTATACATTATCTATTCTATTTCTTCGCTAACCTTTACTTACTTGCTAGGTTGGTGCGGAGCTTCGACCGGTAACTGTCCCCATCTACATAGCATCCCATAAGCCACCGGTCACCCCCGTTTTGATCAGAAAATCCAAGCCGTGAATGAACAACCCTCCGATTATCAAATATCACACAGCTGTTCTCCGGCATCTTGACCATGTACTGGTTGGCTTCATCACTAAGTGCCTTTTCAAAGAGCACCAGCCCCCGTAAAAAGTCTTCAAAGAGCTGAGGGTCCTCAGAACTAGTGATATGGTGCTCAAAGGGACCCTGGAATGGTGGCGAGTAATTCACTGCTTGAATTATGGGGTTCCCTTGGGCGTCCTGCATATACGGATCCTCCACCACCATCGGCCGCATATAGTAGTAGTGCTCATTATTGTTGTTGTAGTGGAAAGTTACCGGTACCTTTTTGAGGGCCTCATATGCTGCAGGGTCAGTATCCCTCACGTGTGTCGCGGCCAAAAACAGATCTCCAAAAACACTCTCCCCGCCCTGCGTCAGGTTCTGTATATAGTGCAACAACTGGAGTCCCGGTGGAGACTCGTAGTAGCACAAGTCCATGTGCAATGGCAAGAACACATTGGTGTTGGCCACATTCTTGGCATTTTTATCGTTCTTCACGTCGAACAACGTACCGTAAAATGTCGACTTGATGGCCCCAAACCGTTGTGCCATCTTATATACTGGCCAGAGACGGCTATTCTCCTCCGAAAGCCTCTGGGTCTGAGCCACTTGCAACGGATTATCGACGTTATTGATGAAACAGATACCGTACTTATTCAATGCCTTCAATACCCGCTTGAAAGTGCTGCTTCCCTCCAAGTATGCATGGTAGTCAACCTGGATGTTCTTCATGTCTTTGACAAGGTCCACGTGGTTCCAGAACTTTTGGTGGTGATAAAAAAACTTGCCTTGGAAACGGATTTTTGGGGTGCTGCATTTCACTAGAAACAGTTCGGGATATTGGGACACTAATATGGATTGATCGTGATGTTTCCAGGTGATCTGCAAGAGTTGCTCGGAGTCGCCCGAGATAATTTCTGGGGGGTGGACAATTTCTAAGCCCTGGGCCACGTACGCAGTGCTAAAAGTCTTTTGGCGGGTAGAAGTGTCCACAGAACTAGGGGAAGTGCAGGCGTCTCGGAGGAAGACGGAGCTGAAGGTGACTGGCTGGGGGTTCTCTGCTCCGACTTGCAAGCTGACGCTGTGGTTGTCATAGGAGACGAGGGCCAAGCGCCTTATACTATTTTTGAAAGATGCAGGTAAGCACTTGTGCACCTTGGAGTGGATCATGGTGGTAGTTGTGGTGTTATCAAAAGTGTAGTCGGAAATGCGGGGGTGCTCATTTGACAAATCGCGCAGCCGAGGAAATATACCAAAAATATGCCAAAAAGTAATGATACCCACGAGGTTCGAACTCGTGCCTCCGAAGAGACCAGGAATGTATGGTAAGGTAACCTTACCCTGGCGCCTTAGACCACTCGGCCAGAGTACCATATTCGAGAAACTTTTAAACAGAAGTTTTTTAAATAATTGATAATATTGATAATAATGGTGATAATAATGTGCAATAATAAATGATAATTAATGAATATACAGTTCTAAAATCATAGTCTAATCATAATTATCTATAAGGTAAAAAGTCCTGATCTCCTCTTTCCAAATGGATACACTATAAGAGCAGCAGCAAAGAGCCCAACACTAATACCAATGGAAACTTCCACCATCGTAGCACCAAAACTCAAGGAGCTCAAGTCACTGTTTGCGGCGGTGGAAGATGAAGAGTTGGTGATTTTATTGGCCGTCGACACTCCCGCAAGAAGTGTACTTTTGGAAGCAATTCCTGAAGGCACCTGAACAAAAATGGCAGGTAACATGGCACTCACTGCCATACCCTTTCCAATACGGGAGTACATATTCCCCAAAATTCCAATGATAAATGCTCCGATGGCTGCAGTAAACTCTGTCACGTTGGAAAAGTGCTTTCCCGCAAAGTATGTGCTCACATACGACACGGCAGTGATGAATGTCATCACTGGCAATTGGCTCCAACGAGCCTGGTTCAAAAGTCCCAAGCAGCACGAAAACAATGGCACGAGCAAGATCCTCCATTTGTCGTCAACTCCATGTTCAGCAGTGCATGTAGCATCGTTTGTGGCATTCTTATCCACCCATCCGTACAAGGCTGCACCCAAGGTGATTCCGAAACCCAAGAATAACGAGTAGATGATGGCATAGAACATTCTCACGGATCCAGCCACAAGATTTTTGGACTGCAACTCCAATGACCCACATAAAATAATATATCCCGGAAGAATGAGTGCAAGTGAGCCCTGGGTGATGGCACCAAAACAGAAGTAGTCACCTCTAATGGAGCCGATTCCTCTGCCGATAAACGACACCACAATCGAAGCCGTCACCTCGAAAACAGACGAGTAGAGGTGCGATTTTGAGGACATGAAGAATTGCAAGTAACCAATCACCAGCCCCAATGCAAACGCAATGGGCATATCCCACCAACCACCGCCAAATCCAAAGGTGCACACGGAGGCCGAACCAAGCCCAAAGAGCAACACACAGAGCCATGGCAGATACTCATTTTTCGCCTTCAACAACTCCTCGAGCTTAATGCCGGCTTCCTCCACGCCCGTGATATCGTGTATCACATCCTTGTATATTTTGTGAGTGTCTGCAAGCTTGGAAAGGTTGACACCTTGGGCACAACGCACCAAATGGACCTCAGATGTTCTTGTGGCGGCATCACCAAATGCAATGATCATTGTTCCCGGGAAATAGACAAATTGCCCGTCGATTTCAAGCACACGGCTTGTCATCACCATGTACTCTTCAAGTCTATGTGTAGGAGCTCCGTACATCATCAAGGCCCGGCACATACGAATAATAAACCGCTGTCTCTGGAGGATATCGGCAATGTGCACGGTGATGCGCAATTTCTGGTTGTTTTTCTTGAACTTCTTGCCCAACTTCTTGGGGTCTCCTTTGGGAGCCTTAGGCCGGGCATTTTGGAACGATGGCAATTTGGCAGCATCTCCTTCCAATTGGCCATCTTCACCATCGCTCTGGCTCCGGTACTCTGTAGGCGTGGCGGCTTGCTT
The DNA here is from genome assembly GCA_002370875.1 of Metschnikowia arizonensis. Lineage (NCBI taxonomy): Eukaryota > Fungi > Ascomycota > Pichiomycetes > Serinales > Metschnikowiaceae > Metschnikowia > Metschnikowia arizonensis. The sequence continues at coordinate 21,246 of NLAU01000588.1, forward strand.
TCCACTGTAGATCTTACCAGCCAAGCGTCTTGGGCCACTCTTAATCTTGCGGCCATATTTCTTGAAGTCATGGTGCAGTTTTTCAGCGTACTCTTCGAATTGCTCATCGGCGAAGTGGCCTCCCATCGAGGAAAGCGTTGCTTGCGACTTGTTATCACCTGCATTTTGATAGAGCTTAAGCAAAGACGAAAGGACACCAGCATGGACTTGTTTAGGAGGTGCTATGTATTCGGCGCCCTCAAAAAACTCATCATCTCGAATATCGTCGTCTAGATCCTCCTTGAGGAGGTCAGGATTAGGCTGGTAAAAGACGTCGGAGTCTTTATCCGGCAGATCCGACTGGCCCACGGGTTTCTCATTGTCCAATAGAAAAGCCGTGGAGTCAGCCTGTGTCTCAGCATCGGAATTATCATACAGCTGGGTTTTCATGCGGTTATGGACATCAGGAGCATGGGCAAAAATCAAGTTCTTAGCTTCCTGGTTGAGCTGGTCAAAGTTGAGGTTGCGCATCTCAATGGGCTCATTAGCCAGAATACCCACCAGTTTTTCCTCATCCATAGCACCTTTGCTATGGCTACTACCTCCGGGGGCTAGGCCTCCTCCATTAAGAGTATTGGAAGCGCCGGCGAAATTAAGTACCTTACCCAAAAAGGTATCGGAACGAGACGGAGCATTGGCACCCTGTACCTTTTCCAGTAATGTGACTTGTCTGAAGATATTGCCTAGAGTGGCAGATTGGGAGTCATGACGCTTGGGGATTTCTGTAATGTCAGTTTCCTTGCGACTGGAGGAGGCAGAGTAGGAGCGAGAATACTTCAAGCCAGAACGCTTTCTTTCACTGGAACTCATGGAACGACTCCCCATGGAATGCATACTCTGGTGGCGGTTGGGACGTAATTGGGGGTCATAATCATCATTTTCTTCATCAGAGGAGTCTTCCTGATACATGTCCACATGGTCGTAGAGAGCAGGTGGGGAAGAAGAGACATCGGAGTCAGAAGAGTCCTCGTTAAGCGGTACATTAAACAGGAAGTTTGGAAGCAGTTCCAGAGGCCCCTCAAGGCCTGCATCACCAACATAACTGTCCAGATCCGAGTCGTCAGAAATATTGGTAGTAGACGAGTTACTCAATAGAGAGTTACGGTAGTTGTTGGTATCAGGAAACCGTACGGTCTTTCCAGCTGTAAGTTTCTGTCTAGCCTTGACCAAGTTTGTCTTGGGGTTAATTTTCTTTCCTTCTTTTTTGCGGAGGTTTGCAAGGTTAACCGATGGTACATTGATATTGGACTTGAAGTTCTGATCATCTGAGGAGGAAGAATAGTTGGTCATGATAATGGAAAATCCCGCTAATTTGAGAAAGCTAAGCTAAGTGATGAGACTTAGTAATAGTCCGGTTGGGTGCCGTTAATTCTAATTTGGACTATACTATAACGATCAGTCCCTAATAAAAGAAGTACTTGGGAGATTTGGATGGAGCAACGTTTTGTAGATTGGCGTGCCTTATATGTGTGCAGGCGCAAGGAAGGCCTGGTTCAATGGGAAGGAGGGATGCAGGCCACGACGTCAGTGCGCTCTGGCCAGAAGAGATCAGGCTTGGCTGAAAAGAAAGAGTCGAGCAAATTTGGGGATTATTTATACTTGAGAGAGTCTATTTTTTTTATTTTTTTTTTATTTTTTATTTTTTTTCTTTTTAACTTTGTCACGTGCTATTGTCAGGTTTTGTTTCCAGTTCTATCAGTATCGTTTCCAGTCCCGTTTCCTGTCTATTTCCTGTGCTATCAGTAATCGTTTCTAGTGCTTAGGAGTATCCGTTGATGTGTTTAATTGCGTGTGGTAGGCGAAGCAGCGCGGGCTCATGTACAGCGGCTTAAAAAAAAGGTACGCGTAGACCAAAGCAAAAAAATAGACGAGCAAGAATCAGAAACAATCCGAAGGAGAATAATCTGCTGAAACGAGAATGTTACATAAGTGGAGTTAAATAGCTAAAATGTGAAACATTGAAACCTGAAACCTGTACTTGCTTCAAGATAAACCCGTACATCCTTCTCCTCCCCCTTCTCCTCCTCCTCCTTCAATGGCTCGCTTCTAGAACTTTTCTATTCCACACAAGGTACGCTCGCCACTATCCACTATTTTTTTTATCTCTAATACAACTCTAATACAACTCTAATACATCCCTACAGCTCTTCCCATTGTACTCCACAATACTCCTCAACATAACCAACGTGGTTATTGTCCAAATTTGGAACGTAGTCCTCCTCATCTGTAGCTACAATAATGGTGCCCCATGCCATTCCAGCTAAAATGTCAGCAGTCAGCTTAGTGTCAGTGTTTTCAAGGTCAATGATGGCCTTGGGCATCAATTGAAGCTCAAAGCGGCGCCGCGACGATGGATTGTATGCCGGGTCTGGAAGTGTATCGGTCAAGACGGCCCGCGAAACATCATCCTTTCCACTGTACAAGAGAGGCTTTCCACCCAAGTGGTAGCGGAGCACCTGTGCAGGATTGTGCCCCACTACGTTGGTGAAGTTTTCAAAGAACTTATCATTGAGCATAGCGGCGATCTTGTTGTTCTCGGGGTTAAGAGTACCTGACGACTGTGACAAGGTGCGTTCTTTGTCTGGGCTTTCTGACCTATCGATCAAATGTTTATACTTTTCGAGTTCATTTTCCACCGTGATTCTCTTGAACTTTTCTTTCTCGGTGTAGATGTAGTAACCAGGGAAAGATGGTAAGGACTGATTTTTTTTGACCTTTTGGTCGACTCCATTGACCCGTACATTCCTATTCTCAATTTCTTTCACCTCCCTCTTCCCCTTCCCAAATGGATTCTCCAATTGATTCAGTGCATTCTCAAATGGATTCAGTGCATTCTCAAATGGATTCAGTGCATTCTCAAATGGATTCACAGTAGATTTCGGGCCACTGAATAAATCCTTAGTAACCTCAATCTCATACTGCTTCTTCTCCTCCAAAAGTAACTTCTCCTCATACGCCCTTTCTAGCTCCTTCTCTTGCTCCTCCTGAATCTCCTTCATCCTCTTTGGGTCCTTGCGTACTCCCCTAATAGCCCGGATCGAACCTTTCTGCATCAGGCATTGCCGTGTATCCTTACAGCCAAAGATATAAATGACCCGATCATACAAGGCGTTTTCAAGAGGACAGTAGGCCTGAAGAAGTAAAGCCATTTTCTTGTGACAATGGCCACACTGCAAAAGCTGGGGGTTGGGAATAGACTGCTCATGGAACCAAATGGGCTGCCCGCCAATAAAAGTGTCTTCAATGGAAGGGGCTTCTTCGTCGAGCGAAATGTCTACATAGCCAAGAAGGACATCGGAATTACCTGCGGTAAAGTCTTCCTCGTCAGAGGAATATTCGTCGTGACTAGACATGTTGAGGAAGAAGACTTTTAGTGGAGCTGAGGTGAGATACCAACCGCGTATATGCAGGACAGTATTAAAAACTACCCGAATATCAAGTAATGAAATGGAGCTACACGAAAACCCGTACATCACCAAAATAGGCTGCTGCCGAGTCTGTTTTGATCCCTCACACGCTCACCAAAAGTCTATATAACCCTGATTCAATGCCAAATAATTTACACCACAACAACAATCTAAAAGATTTAATATAGAGGTTCATCAGAGACGATAACACTACTGTATATAAATAATAGACCTATAGATCATGATGCAATTGCCCATAAGGTTCATTAGCCTATAATCATTATCTACTTTAGTCTATATTATAGTGTATGGTATAGTTTATTACACTTTACACCATTACATTTTATAGTACACTCTATTAACATATTTAACCTTATTTAAAATTATAGCTACATTAGAAAAGTATCACTGTAGAAAAGTATCACTGTAGAAAAGTATCACTGTAGAAAAGTATCACTGTAGAGAAGTTTCACTAATAGGATGTTCTTTACCAGTGCAGAGTAAGACTAAACCGGACGTTTCCATCATTAAGAGAAGTTTATAGAAATATAGGGTCATTAGAGCATTATTATAGGACCATTTGTTCCTTTTAGCAAAGAACTTCTGCACTACCCATCCACCGGATGCTATGTATTAGTCCTTGGTTAGATTTACTGAAGAATCAAATTGAACAGAAAGCCAAACATGAATGCACCAAATCGATATTATTTGGAAAGATTGATCAACTTAGCTTTGTACTATAGGAACCTCGTTTCGGATATTCGTAAACTTGACCCATTCTGTTATTATCGATCTTCCAAATCCTTCGTTTCTCCCTGTACCTACTCCAAATCTCTAACAAGAAAGAATATATTTTACTCCAAATCTCTAACAAGAAAGAATATATTTTACTTCAAAATTATCGACAATCTATTAGTCATTCTTAAAAGGTAGGTACAGCGTTAATTAACTGTTCGCGATGAACTTGTTATAGCAGTTTCCTGCACGCTAGTGGGAGGTTTTTCAAGGGTATAAACCAGATACTTTTGTTTGACCACTATTATAGGCTTTTAGTAAATTAAGAAAAAGATGAATAGAGGAGATAGAAGAGTTAGAGGTCTATAGCTATAACCATGCCTACAATACCCTACATGAGGCAGAGGTAGAGGTAGGAAATATACTATAGACTTAATGTCCATACATTCAGATCCCCGCACTACCCATGTGACTAAAAATCACCTACTATGTACCATCAGATGTGGATTCACCATAGACCCTGACAAAGCAGGGCCCAAGCGGCAAAGTGTTCTTAATCCTTACACGCGCAACTGCGTTGTATTGTTAAGAACCGATCGCCGTTCCGACCCTATGCGTTTTAGGTTCTATGGCTGTGTCAAAAAAAAAAGTCTATATAAACCCTGGCATTCCCAGTAATTGGGAACCCATCAACAAATAAACAGAGTTACTAAAAGTACCAACGCATCAAAGAATCTAACACATACAATCTAGTATAAATACTCCAGTCTACATCCTATTCTGTATAGTATTGTATATATTCTATTCTATATCTGGTTTCCAGTTACTAAGGTTTTAGACTTTATTAAAAGGATACCCGCACTAGACCATGTTTCAGGATTGGCTGCAAATTTTCGCAGACGCTCACCAGAAAAGTCTATATAAACCTGGATTGCCACTTATGACCCATTAACAAATGACCAAATCACGACAACAAAAATTTAAAACTAGTATATTTATACTTAAATTCGGTTGAAGATAAATTTCTTGTTAAAAATTTCATCCAGAAAACAGCAAAGCTCTGGCGAGCGACCGGATGGTGAGTTCAGCTCCGTCAAACCAAAATCTAGAAGCAGAAGACATTCCTTTTTTCGTAAGTTACAGTGAGGAGAGTTGTCATGAAATAATAAAGGAAAGGTTTGAGTTTCGCACTTTTGTCTGATTTCGCAGCCATTAATTTACACTAGTCCAAATCAAATGACCAGCCTATGGAATTAGACGTCCATTAAGAACTTTATTATAGAGGTATAAATGTTCTGTTCATTAACTTATTCAACTAAAAGCTAGTCTTCTTTCCCCATACTGAGGAGTCAGTGTCAAATGTAGTATATTTTTTTTAAATATTTATTGATGTGTTGGGAGGTTTGAGTGTTACTAAATACGAGAGCTACTAGTTTTGTAATACCTGTGGTGAAGTTATTCAGTAGATTTTCAGTATAATAGTGTAGTCCTATATACATTGTTAGGTAAAGAACCTCCGTGTTCGTATTAAACATCCGTGCCTCACGAGCACATATTCCATGGTGTACAATCCAGTGCATGTGTTAGTACGGTGTAGTACAAACATTTCTTGTGGGTCTGTTTACAGGAATCATCATACTATCTCCTTGTTGATTAAGGCGCTCTTCACCCCACTTGCTCCTTTTAGCATTAAGACAGAAAGTCCATAAATGCTTTGTCTGCATAAACAGCAACTTTAACACAATAGAAACAATAGTTAGCCTAGAAAACTGTAACTTGCATGCACTTCCGCACTATTAATCTTCAACAGTTAGAACTACTGGTATATATTGCAGGAACTTGAGATACCAGACAAGTACTTGGTTGATCATATCATTTGCGTCAGCTTGGGCTGACTTAACACCATGCATTTATAGATTAAGCAGGCACTATTAGAAAGAAATTACACTTATACTATTAACTTAAATGGGATATTTTAGATTCTTGTATTTGTTGTCTGGAAATCCGGGGTTCTTATATAAGCCTCCGAGTAGCTGGTCCAGAACAATGTGGACTGCGGTAGAGGAATGAATCCAGCCCTGCAATACATGGTAACAATATACCAGAGACAATGGGGATGGCTTATTCAAGGGATTGTAGGTTAAAAATAGACCAATAGGTTTTTTCCATCGGGGTTCTGACATGGAATATAATGATATATGGGAATAAACTGGATATGGAAATACAGTTTTCAGTTTGGGCGACAGTGACAATTATATCTCTTGAGTAGAATTAGTAGTGAGATTATTTAACTTAGACGAGAAATGTGTCTAGCCTGGTCTATTATACTGTATAATATTGTACTATACATATACTATATTCTAGTGTAATACAGTAGTATAGTATAGTAGTTTAATCGTTTGGTCAACTCAGTCTTCCTTATACTCCCCGTATATTTTTGAAACACCTTGACTCTTTGTTCGGAATCTTCATCCTTCTTTCCGTCATTGTCCTCCAAAATCTTACGTTTGCCTGTATTGACTTTCAAAAACGCCTGGTGTCCACCCACGACTACTGGTTGGCCGATCTGGTCGGGATACCGAAACAGTACAAACATCCTGGATCTGGACGTACTCTCCCAAAGAAATCAATATGTCCTGGACCTGCTTCATCGGCACTATTGATACCAATAAACGAGTATGCAACTAGAACTTGGACACTTCCTCGTCGGCCGAGACCAAGTCCAACAACTGGTCAGATTCCGTCTGGAATGTCAGCTCATGGAACAAGTCCAATAAATTTACATAGTAAAGATCCTGGCGGAAGTGGTTATTCAAAAACATGTAGATGGCGACTTTCAACATGAACAAGTCGTTGATGGCAATGTTGGCCATGTCAACCAAGAAGTAAGCCTGTCACAACTCCCTAGTCACAGTACTATCAGTGGCCAAACCAAAAGTAGTCTGGTACAACTCTTTAGCACTTACACTGAATAGAGTCGACAACTGTGGGAAACAAGGTATCAACAAAATAAAAATTCTCCAGCGTTTAGACCAACCACTTGAAGTTGGCCATATTTTACTAGTACTCTACAACAATAGTACACAGTAGACTACTTAGTATAGAGTACGACTGCTAGGACTAGCCATGTGTTAGAGAAGGTGATTCTATTTATATACAAATTGATAGGAATTGATGGACTCGCTGTGACTTACATTTGATTTTACGTTTCAAAAAGGCATCGGCACTTGCCAACTGATATTTAGTGTAGTAGTTATAGTATCAGTGTAGAGAGGAGAGAGGAGAGGAGAGTAGAGAATAGTGTAGAGAGGAGACTGTAGACTGCAGTAGTACGGTCTAAGGTCCAATCACCTTAATTGTTTTATCTATAGGACTTAGTTTCATTGAGTGACTTCCAATGAAGAAGCTTTAGTATATTTCATTGATTATAATTTTCAAAGAGCAAATATTAGATTGTAATTTCTTGTAGTTCTTCTTGTTCTTGTTCTTCTTAGTCTTGTAGTACTAGTTCTTCTTCTTGTAAACCTGGTCATTTTTAAGGCATTTGTTTTGGTGAACGGGAAGTAAAAGATGACGGAGAGAGGAGGAAACTCTGACAAAATGCATCCATTTTAGGGGTATGGGGGCCTGTTAGCAACAAGTTATGATGTAAATAAATATAGCAGGTGTAAGTTTATAGTACAGAGTAGTTTTATAAGTAGTTTATAGTACACAGCTAAATATATATAGTATCACGACAATAGCTTTCAACTCATGTTTTAGTATATATAAGTTGTAGCTGTACGAATGAGGTGCGACTTCACCCTCCTTGTTTGAATGTCCTGCAGTGAACAATTTATGCACTGCGACCAGCCTTAGAAATGTTCTGATACCTCACTAAAGTAATAGCTACGTTCCTGCAGGGGTAGAGCCTCACCGAGGCTCCATCCCTTATAGGGTACGGTCAGCTTAGGATTAAATCTGTTTACCTTTTCATAGAACTCCTTAGAGGAGATCCCCTAAAAGAATTCAGTGAAAGACTTTTCTGTAACGTAATGCATTCAATATCTAGTCTGTGGAGAGAAGGTAGAATAAAGGTCCTTGGAGAGAAAAAAATATAAAATATTCTTTCTTCTCACATATAAAGGAAGAGGTCGTGCAAGTTCAATAAGTAGAGCACAACTGTAAAACAGCGTAATGCGGTTTAGGACAGCAGTCCAGGGAAATGAGGGCTTGAGCCCTAAGGGCATCCCTAATGCAATGGAACCTTAAGTGCAGGGCACTTAGGTATATATACTGCATATGCGCCTCATATCACAACAAGAAAAGGCCTTGTGGTGTGCTAATTAAGCTGTCTACGAGCACCCCGTCGGGCTCAGTGGACGATGAGGCGCACCCAATATTAAGAGGGGCCTTTACCGCTCACTCTTAGACTCTTACACATAGACGAGGTGAGTCAGGAGCCCAAAACTAACCAGGACATAATCCACATAAATATCCCATTTAGGGAGATAGTAACAATTCTCGCAAGTAAATAATCTTTAGTAAATAATCTTTAGTAAATAATCTTTAGTAAATAATCTTTAGTAAATAATCTTAAGTAAATAATCTTTGGTAAATAATCTTAAGTAGTAATATTTTATTGTAGCTTACACGAGTACCTTGTATTTCAGGTGGATGTGGAAGTGCACATGTTGATATATATTGGTGCTCTGAAAAAACTTGCGAGAGCTCAACTAAGACAAAGCTCGTCGCAACTACTAACTACACTCACACCACCTTTGTGTACTGTCTATGGTTCTACCCAACACTTTTAGTACATAATACAGCATGTGTAAATTAGTTAGGGGCCATTTTTAGAGATAATCACCTGCTATTTATAAAAAGAATGTGTTATCTCTCTTTATATCCGCACCGTTGGGCGCAGGTGATGGTGATGCGCACTGCACTATTTGAAGAGCCGCACCCTTCTACTATGACTATCTAACACTATATTTGTCATATACCTCATGGGTATCACACTACCCATGGGAGTAATAATCACCTACGATGTGCGATCAGACGTGGGTTTGTCATAGACCCTGACAAAGCATGAAGGCAACAGCAATTCCAGAAGCACAGCGGCTATTCAGCCGCTCCCGAATTTCACCGCAAGTGTCTCGTGATATTCGGGAGCAATAAGGTGACATGTACACATGCCCCATTTTTCTATATAAAACTCAAGGATTCCTCTTTCTGAGAATCATCCACGAATAAACAGAGTTTTGGAAGTACTAAACAATCATAAAGAATCTAACAATATTATATTTATATTAACTATACTTTGTCATTCAGTATATTAGTACACTGTCTTTTCTACACACACAACTGCGGCCTTCTGCTTACTACTGAGTTAACATACTCATGTGGTATCCAAAACTATATAAACTCGATACATCTATACTCACTCTATTTTACTCTAGTGAGTGTTTATTGAGTGCTGAAATCTTCATTATTCAGTTTTCTCATCTTTTATTAACTGACATATCTCTGGTGGTCATAGGCTTCGTATCTGCTGCTTGCAAATTCCAATATCAGCATTTGACCTCTTACGGACCCGTCTTTTATAAGACTTGAAGGTCGTCTAAAATGGGATCAGGAGTTTTCAAAAGTGTTTGATTATCATTAAAAAAATCTCAGGCCTGAACCTTTTGTGCCAAACATGTCAAGCAGGGATGTATACTCCTTCCTATTTAGAGAGTACTGCATCTAGGCACCGGCTGCTACTCTTGTATTACCCTAGATTGATCATCCCTTACTTACAGGTGATACACAAATCACTTACCGGTACACGCAAACAAAACTACGTTGATATTTCTATTACTTTTAGAGTGCTGTGGGGCCTGTTGGGCGGTGGACCCACTGACCTACTCCTTCCTATTTGGGAAGGACTGCAGATAACTTCATTTTTAATAATATTAAAAATTATTCCATCTCCACATCTTAACTTACTCTACTCACTAGACTTACTACACATTGAAGCTGATATCATCTCTATTAATCCATAGTAATACTGATGGCGTCTTAGGGATGTTGACTCCATACATGCTAGGTGCTCGTTGAATAGTACAGAATACTACTATGACTAGTATAGTAGTTGTATCACATCTGCCCTGCTTACATCCATGTAAGTTACTCGTGGTGCTATATGGTAACCATTCTATAATAATCTATATACAGTGATCATAAGAAGCGAGGCACCTTGATCTCATCGTATGCTTCAATGATATCTCCCTCCTTAAACTTGTCCCAGTTGGAAAACGATAAACCACACTCAATCCCCTTGGTGACCTGATTGATATCCTCCTTCATGTGCTTCAATGTCGACAATTGGCCCTTGTGCACCACTTCTCCTTCTCTCAACACTCTTACATTGGAGCTTCTCTTGAGCACTCCATTGGTCACCTTACACCCTGCAACCCTGATTATCACCTTATTCTTGCCCGTAATTTCAAAGACGTTCCGGACCTCCACCTCCGCTAAAACCTTAATGTCAATATGAGGCTTCAACTTCGACGTGAGATGTGCTGTAACTCCCTCTATGAGACGGTAGATAACATTCTCCTCGGTGATCTGGACTCCCAATTTGTCGGCTTTGTTCTGGATGGCTTTTGGAACCTTCACGTTGAAACAGAGAATACTTGCATCGAGAGCGTGTGCCATGTCCAAATCCAGTTCCGTGGGCGCTCCCGCATTGTGCGAGATGATGGTGGCTCGCACCTCGTCATTGCCTAAGCCATCCACACTTTCCTTGATGGCTTCTGCTGACCCGAAAACGTCCGACTTCACAATATACTTGACGTTGGTCACAGTTTCTTGCTTATCTTGCTCCATGGAACTTGTATCCAAACCGGCCATCTTGAGCTCCCTGATTTTGCTTTGCCGTTCGAGTTCCCGGACCTCCTGCATGCGCTTTTCGTTGATAGTCTCAATATCCTTGAATGCCCGAATCTGCTTTTCCCTGCTCTCTCGGTTTTGTATCACTTTCTTGCACACCTGCATCAGCGGGCCCTGTAAAATTTGGTCTCCTGCACGTGGGACGTCTTTCCAGCCCCACACTTGTACTGGCGTAGATGGACCTGCTTGTTTCACCGCTTTTCCGTGCTCATCCTTCATTCCACGCACCTTGCAATAGGTCGACCCGGCCACCAAGAAATCTCCCACTTTCACTGTGCCTCGACGCACCAACACAGTGCTGACGTTTCCAAGGCCATTGACCACTTGTGACTCAATCACCCAACCTTCGGCTGCCACTGTAGATTCCGCCTGAAAATCACACATCTCACTAAGCGTGATCACCGCCTCTTCAAGTTTGTCCATGTTGAGCCCCGTTTTGCCACTTACCTGCACGGTCTGGGTTTCGCCTCCATAGTCTTCAATATCCACGTCGTGACGAGCCAAGTCTGCCAAAACCTTTTCGATATTGACGCCTGGTTTATCACACTTGTTTATAGCCACAATTATAGGCACACCGGATTTCTTGGCATGCTTAATGGCTTCAATGGTTTGCGGCATCACGGAATCGTCTGCTGCCACCACCAAAATAATGATATCGGTGACAATGGCTCCTCTCTCACGCATACTCAAGAAGGCAGCATGGCCGGGAGTATCCAAAAAGGTAATTTTTTTCTTGGAGATGGGTGTGACCACAGAAAACGCTCCAATATGTTGCGTGATACCGCCAAATTCACCCTTAACCACGGCTGACTTCCGGAGATAATCTAAAAGTGTAGTTTTGCCGTGGTCCACGTGGCCCATGATAGTAACCACTGGTGGCCGTGGCCGGAGCTGAGCCTCCACAGGAGGCGCTGGGAAAATATCTAATCCCGTCTCGTCGCTCATAGTCACATCAAAGCCAAATTCGTCTGCTATAAGCGAGGCATTCTCTTTATCCAAGATGTACTGGTGAGTCATGCCCTCGAATCCCAATTCCTCTAGTTTTTTCAAAAGAGTGGACAAAGGTACGTTTATGATGGTGGCGAGGTTTGAAACCGTGACGAACGTGGGGATGGAGATTTTTATATTCACCTTGGGTGGCGGCAGATGGAACTTTTTGACACCCGTGCCGTTTAATTGGCGGCTGCTATCACCACCGCTTTGCTGCTTGCTGCTATCTACATTTTTCTCCGCCTGTTGCTGCTTATGACGCTCATTTAATCTTCTTCTGATCTTGGAGTATTCTTCGAACTGCTGCTCCTTCGACTTTGCGTTGGAATATGTAGTATGTAACGGGTTTATTTGCTCCTCCTGTTTATTTCTTTTTTTCTGGTGCCACGGCTTTTGTGACTTGTATGGCTTGCTGGCGGCATTTTCGTATAAGGCGGCAAACCGATTGGGCTTGTTTCCTGTAGACAGACTTCCCACTTTCGGGAGGTTCTTAAACACCGAATAGTACCGAAGCCCTAGTTCTTTTGGAAACCTATACTGTATTCTGGTTCTCCACAAGTACAGCATTTGGAGGAAAGGGGGGAGGGGGTAGTGTGGGTGAAAAAGTACGCTTTAGAGTGAGCATCATGACATCTGTACGACCTGCATATAGTGCATTCTTCCCAGATACTTGGATGTGGATGGTCTGCTTCCATATTAAGATTATTTATCATGCATTTATGTAGAGGCTGGGGTGGAGTGCAGCCTAGGCGACTGAACTAATGTAGTGGCCATAGATCCATAGATCCATAGATGTTGCCATAGACTGTTGTCATGGACTAATTTGGCATTAATGTAAGTGACCAAGATTCACTGCTAACGTGATTAGAAACTGACGGGTACTCAAGCTTCAAGATTCCATTTCTGTTCACCATGCCTGGTGACAATCCAATTTTCCTTATCCATTTCATTGCTTGAGTGACTTTCTATAGCCCCGGTGCGTATCACCAATTGGGGATAATTTGGGTGTTCGGCAAAACATCACAAACTCAGTTTCCCTGGAAATCACTCCCTGGAAATCACAGACTCACAGAGCTATAGTCTCCATTCGAAGAAACATAGCCCATGCGCTTGCTGTCATTAAGAAGCTCGATCAAGCGATCGATATCGGCAAAATTCTCATCGTTGCACGCAAAGTTGCGGTGCCTGTTAGAGAGAATGTGATCGTCGAAATGGTCATATTTCACTCTGCAGTTTTCGCAGTAGCCAGGCTTCAATTCATGGTCTTTGCTCACCTCCACCGACTTGCTTAACTGGCGTTTCATAAAGATCCTGCGCTTGAGATTATTGACGTTTTTAGAAGGCACTTGCGACACAGCAGGGCCTAGACCGTTTCCATTTTGAAGCGCCGCGCTATTCAACGTGGAGTCCATTGAATATTGCAATGCATTGGATGCTCCGTTATAGCCCGATGCAGCTACATCATAGAACTTGGACGTAGAGGCACTGGCGTGCATGGGTTGCATGACCGAAGAGTTTCTGCTCAAGCCAATGGGAGGCTTGAAATCGTCCAACTCCGGGAGAGGGTGTACATCTTGCTCATCATCAGCGCTGGGCTCAACAATGGTGTCGTTTGCAGTATCGGTGTTTTTTTCTTCGGGGTCGTTGTGATCTTCCTTCTCTTTATTAATGCTATCGGTGCTGGTGCTTGTGCTGAAAAAGCTGGAGGAGGCCATCTTAGTTGGGGAAACCATGTAGGATACCTTTTTGAGCAAGTCACGAAAGTTTTTGGTGGCCTCAAACTTTTGTAAACGGCGTAGTTTCTTGCGCTCCAGGTTTTCGGAGTTGTCTTGAATAAATGGACACTTTCCATCAAGCGTCAAGTAGAAAGTAGGGTACGAGTCATTAGACCATTCTCTCACAATAATAGGTCGAACGGCCTGCGTGAGGTCATAGACGTAAATGTAGTTCTTCTCAAGATAATACAAATCATCTCTCCTTGCATTAGGATCTTTATCGGTGGAACCAAAGATCTTCTCCTCACGTAAGAGGTTGGACAAGTTTCCTGGACGTTCATGGGAAACAGCGTCAGAAACGCCCAAATTCTTTAGAAAACGGAATACCTTATCGTAGTCCCACACTTTGATTTTTAGAGCCACGGCATCATGAAATATATCGTTTGCTGGGTAGTTTTTGGAGCTGGAAAATGGTCTCCTACTGACTATAATGCTGACGTCGCGGTCGTAAAATGGCACAATGTCGCAACCCACATACTTTAACGTCCGTTGAGCTCTTTTCTGCTCTAGAAGCTGAGCCTGATTTGTGGAATCACAGCCTTGTGTATCAAAATACACCACAGATTCACGCATGATTTTTCTCCAAGACGCTTGCCAGGTCTTCAATTCCTCGCCCACTAAGCGAGCGGCTTTTGCCGCCGAATTAGATGCTGTAGTGGAATTGGCAGATGCTGCAGTAAGATTTGCCGTGAATGCAGAAGCTGAGGTGGAAGCTTCACTATCATTAGGCTTGGAATCTTTTTTTTCGTGGGATCTTCCTTTGAACTTCTTGAGCACCGGCACATTACCACTTGTTTCTGCCAAGGGAACACGTTTCGTACCCAAAGTTCGGGTATCCATTATGATTGGATAAATTCACTAGGAAATAGAGAAGATTGGAGAAGATTGATGAGTGAGTGAGATTGAAAGAAAAGGGAAAGACTCGAGAAAATGGAAAAACTCCAAATATAAAATCTAAAAACCTGGCAATGTATTGTTGTGATGATGGTAGCCCAGGATGATTTGTGGTGAGTAGTGCAGAGGCAGCAAATCGCGTCCCGGTAGAGCGCGACAGTTAGAACCTGCATGGAGTCACGTGAGGCCAGGAAAACAAAGTAAGTAAGTGGGACATTTAGGAAGTTGGGCGCTTGGTTCTAGGATTCGCGATACTATACCGACAATTGATCCAAAGTTTCTTGGTATAAAAGCCTTGAGAGTGACAGGGATATGCAGTCCGCATATTTATAATGACCTAGATTCATTAATCACTACTTTCAACACCCTCTACTATTTTCAGAAGTGTCAGTCTTCAAAAGCTCCCTACTCAAGACTCACTCAGTCAGTGTACTCAGTAGTCATAAATTACAGAGTAGTTTAAATAGAGTGGTTCAACAAATGCCCATTATTTAGGGATACATGCCCACTAGATTATGGGGGTAGTACTAGGAAGTAAACATTCTAGGTAATAGTTTACGGAGACATTCAGAAAGTATCAGGTATTGAGTGCTGTTTGAGACAGTTTTTTAGGCAGGTCAGACAGACCTACACCTTCCTATTTGGGTGAGTCCTGCACACCGACCGTTTCTTATAGATTCCCAGACAGACCTATTCCTTCCTATTGATAAGTGGTAGATATGGACAATTCAGGGATTATATACATCTTGGATGTAACCAAAGGCTGCTGCTAGTATGAGAAGTTAGCGGCAATAAAGACATTATGAGATATTGGAGCTATGTCACACCTGGTCACCTTCGCTCACTCACACTCACTCACACTCACTCACTCTATACTTTTCAGAAACCAAACTTCATCTATACTCTGCTTTAGAATTGATGAAATCAGAGGATGGTGAGAAGAAGACTCAGAGAAAGCCACCTTCCCATTAAACCGTTGAAAAGATTGTTTTCAAGATACAAGCTGCTTTCAAAAGTACTCTCTGCTCACACATTAAGTTTTCATAAAGACATAAAGCTTGAACTCTTATCAGATCAAAAGAATCCACTTGCCTTTCAAATGACGTAATCTTTTTCCCTTACTTCAGCTCTGGTAGGAAATAATTCAGTGGGGTAGTATTCAGCGTGTTTTCAGTTAGTTCACAGTGATTCAGACTAGTCTATTTTACCACTCCTAACTCTATAATTGTCACTGCCAAGTATCAGACCCTATGAAACCATGAATATTGAGTAAAGTATAAACCGTTCCATTGGTTATTTGATGTTCAGCTTTTTATTTAATAAGTAGGTGTTTTGATATTGCGCAGTAATGAGACGTGAGAAGTAGTAATTACACTAATTTGAGTAGTAATTTGAGAACAATTGAAAATTGAAAACACTAATTTCAGAAATCAGTCAATACTATTATTAAAATAACTTAATATCGTATAATGACTGATTACCAGATATTTCCAATGGAACAATATTTATATAAATTAAAGATGTGTTATCTTAAGGTTTATATTTGCTTATGAAGACTTTAATTTTAATTTAGGTACAAGTGCCAGTTTTCCGCACTAATATTTTAGAAGACTTGGTCAACCTTATTGTCTGCAGGATCATGTTGAATGTCAACCTTCTGGAAAGTAATACATGTGACTCCATAGCTACTCAATGAAAGCTACTTTCTAAACACCCCTAGTACTGCATAAAGATGAGTTTTATGTAATCCAATTGGTCTCCGGTGTCTAGAAGAAGATCTTGTCTGGTTTTACTGGTTACACAGCTTTTTGTCTTTCTGCTCCTTCAACAAGATGTCCTGCTAAATGAAAATAATCCAATGGCTAAGGCTTCACTTTATCTATGTAATAGACCATAATATTATAGCCTATTCTTACATTATCAGATAGTATAATAACAGCTCTTATAAGAAGTATATGATATTAAAGTACATACTGTGACTGATCATTTGGTTTTTCGATTGCACCCGTGACTGATCATTTGGTTTTTCGTTTGCACCCGTGACTAGTGCGCGTGACTCGCTACAGTTATGAGCCCTGCCATGTCTTTAGAAAGTGCGCATATTCCACTTACTCCATTCACTGCTATTCCTACCGTTAAATCTCTTCATACCAAATTATTACTGTTACCATTTACCATCATATCATAAAGTTGAATTCCTACAGTTATTGTTCTTGGAAACGGAATTCATACACCTCCTGCATATACATCGCACTTATTCTCGTTGCTCGCTTGCTTAAACCAAACTATGCTACAACAGAAGGAGATTTCTAGGCTCTTGGGTCAGGCTGTGCAAGGTGACTTTCTGCAGGGCCACATCCATGCGGCCTCTCTTCTTTCCGCAAACGGCTTGCCGCTCATAACTGTAACTTCTTCAGTGTCATCTTTTTCCCAGGATAATCTACGAATGTACTCGCTTTTGGCTGTGAGTTTACATAACCAACAGGCCAAGACAGGCGACCTTAATATTGATAGTTGGGACCTTTTGGTTTTGGAACCTGACCTTAAGGCACTTTTGAAGAGCTTTTCTACTCTGTCTGGAGATATCATGTTTCTTTCACTTTTTTATTCGGCGGATTTTCTGGATACATGTTCAAAGGCTAGATTGGACCTGATAACTGATGAACTAGCCAGAGCTTTAGCTGACTACAAAGCCTCACGATAGTATACTCTAGCTAATGATATAGCAATAAATTGTGGTATTAGAAGCTGAACCGTAAATAGGAACTAAAGGTCAGATGCCAGGTTTTTTTCCCCATGCAAATCACTACAGAATTCTGAAATGGCACGTGTGGAAGTGAATGAACCATTGTGACGAAGTGGTATGACTTGGTCATTTGACCATTTCCACCTCGCTGTCGTCATCCTCATCCACGTCCTCATCTTCCTCCATATCATCCATTAAGCTCTCTTCGTCAAAGCTCTCCTCATCACTGTCGTACCAAAATTCCTCGTCGTAGTTTTCTGGCTCCTGCTCCTTGTTGGCTGTTTTGTTATTGCCAAATGCAAGTTCCTCGCTGTCAGGAATCACAAAACCCTCGGGTATGTCTTTCTTGGAGCGTTCTACACCTTCCAAAACTTTTTCCTTATAAGACTCGTAATTTTTCCTAAGCAAGAAAGAGGCGTCCATATTAGCAGGAGATCCGAGGTTGGGGTCCTCCAAAAGCGACACGATGGAAATGAGCACAGACTCCGCTGTCTGCGCCGGGGTCCATGTTTCTGCATCGGGTAATCCAGATATTGGGTCTCCTCCTTCGTAGAGAATAGAGATGCATAGTCTACCGTCCTTGTAGACGTTTGGGTGGAAAATGGGCGGCGTAAAGCAAAATCCCGGGGGAGAAAAGGGGTAGTCAGCAGGAAACCGCATTCTTCCTTTGAAGTAGCCTCCATGGTAGAGAGAATCTTTGTTCAATACCATGATACCAACTTTCCAGTAAAAGATGTTATCGTTGTCAAGTTCGATGTGGAAAGATGGGATGCCCTTTTTTGGGTCTGTGAGGTCTTTGAACTGCCGCTGAAGAATAGCAGCTGCGGACTTGGAGCTCATGATAGAGTAGTAGATAGAATGAAAAGGAGGTAGTTAAGCAACTCTGTAACGACTCTGTAACGTTTGCAATGTTTGCAACGTATTGATTAGTAAATGGGCGGTTGTGATTTAGGTGGTACGAAAGGCGACTGTCGAATAATAATAATAATAATAATAAAAAGGCCACAGTAATTTGAGGGGAGGGTTGAGCCTGCAGACAGTATGACTAGACTAGAGTTTTTGGGCTAAATTCCAAGTGTATGAGTTTTAGGGTGATTTCAAAAAAGAGATGTAGTCAGAGGGGGCGAAAGTGTTGATTTGTGCGGTGGACTGTAAGTGGCTTTCTTTTTATCTCTTGCACATTCCACAATGCACTGGCTTTCTTTTTCTGCACCCGCGGCATTCCTCGCGCATCCGTGCACCGCCCCTATGAACCAGACGGGCTTAAAAGCTACAACTTAAGAGCTAAGAATCCGGGCATATTGACACGTTGCAATATTACTCCAAGGTCCGGAGTGTATAAGTGAGGTTTTCCGAAAGAGGAAATGCTTGAGTTTATGTTAATCAATGCGACTAAGCACGTCTGTATATGCAGGTTTTTTTTGCAACCGACAATAACTATAAATAAATAAAAATAAACTAAGTGTCAGTGTTCATTTAGACTTTAGAAAAGCCTTTCCTCAGCTAATGGAGTCAATTACCATGTGGATTTGGCATGTGTAATAGGGTCTAAATAACCAGATGGAACCACAGCAATCCTATCAGCTAATACAGTCAACTGAAATATACTTGTGTAAAAAATATGCTTGATTGGTTAGTGCACTATTCGGACATTCCCATGCTATAGCAACTGCACACTTGTGGATTAAGTAAACCTATTCTAACGAGTATAATATTTGCCCAGCTTTGTCTTCAGTAGATGTGTATAAATAGATAAGAGAAGACAAACGAATTATTTTCGAACCAGTTATTCAAAGCAGTTATTTATAGTGAGTGTGAGTGAGTGTGCGTGAGTGCCTACTACTCCATCAACAATACATCACCATTTTACAGTACATTTACACCTACATTTTAGTGCGTGTGCGCGGTGTAACTGGCCAAGAGCAAAGTGCGTGTACAAGATTGCGAATAGGGTTGACTGGCGAGCGCTCAACTTAAAACCCAGGCCAAGTGTAGTCGCGACCGAGACTTTACTCCTAACTACTAGTCCATAGGTATAAACTGTAGTGTATAGGTTCTAAATATTGTAGTAGTCTATAGTGAGTAGTGTAGTAGTCTATAGTGAGTAGTGTAGTAGTCTATAGTGAGTAGTGTAGTAGTCTATAGGGAGTAGTGTAGTAGTCTATAGTGAGCAGTGTAGTAGTCTATAGTGAGTAGTGTAGTAGGCTATAGTGAGTAGTGTAGTAGTCTCTAGTGAGTAGTGTAGTAGTCTATAGGGAGTAGTGTAGTAGTCTATAGTGAGCAGTGTAGTAGTCTATAGTGAGTAGTGTAGTAGTCTATAGTGAGTAGTGTAGTAGTCTATAGTGAGTAGTCTAGTAGTCTACTCTATAGTCAGTACTCTAGTCATAGAAGCAGTCTATAATACTCTTAAGTACTCACTAGTAGTATTGTAGTTTATACAGAGTACTCTATAGTCAGTGTATAGTAATCTAGTAGCATTTTCTCACATAAAAGAACAATCCAGGAAACTAGGAGGTTTTGTCAAAGCAGGAGTGTCGATTCCTGGAGCTCTTCAGCTTATCCTCATATGTCCATGTCAAGTCCATGCACTGTCGATTGAAGCCAGAGAAAGGACTGGGATAGTCGGAAGTATTTTCAAGAGGACTGGGATAGTCGGAAGTATTTTCAAAAGGACTGGGATAGTCGGAAGTATTTTCAAAAGGACTGGTATACTCTCGGATGGAAGATGCTAAATATTATTAGGTAGATTTATTAGATGGGTAGAGGGATTAAGAGTAGCTCGTCCATAAGCCAGGTTCTGCACCTGTATATTATGGACCCTATACTATCCTGAACAATACATAATATATGATATAGAGGGAACGACGTCAACATATATATTTTATATACACTTCTGTATACTTTCTTCTCCTTTCTTTCTATTATATAGAGTCCTATGGTAAGGAAAGATGTTACCAAAGGATTACTTTTGTACTAGTCTATACTCTCTAGGCGTACTGGTTTCTAGCAGGGTTATTCGTTGATAATACAATGGAGGGCTACTTAACACGAACGAGCTATCTTGTCTTCCGTCTACACTTCACTACCTCCAGTCAAAAGACTGTAGGCCCTAAATATCGATCTAACTGTATAAGACAACATTCTTGTTCCTATACCTAGTTATATTCAGTTTTGCATCGATACCATTCGAAATTAAGAGTTTTAGATTGCCCATGGAGTTTCTGACTTGCGTCCATTTCAGCGTAGAGTATTCATGATCTCCTCAAGGCTGGTTTCAAGGCTGGGTCAAGGCTGGGTCAAGGCCAGTGTAATCAGCATCTTCGACTTAGCTTTGAGTTAGAAATAATAGCTAACTAAAACATGTTAAAACTGGATCCATAACTGTTTAGTTATGTTGATACTTGTCGATCAACTGTTGACTTGCACCTGTGACTTGTCCATATCAATTATGCTTTAAGTTCTTTATCTGTCTCTTTAGAACACTGATGCCTTGACCATGTGAGGTTAAACACAAGACTACTCAGTGTACGATAAATACCCATCGAGCTCCTAACTCAAATAATCAAATAAACCATAGATACTTTTGAAATGAGCGCCTGGTGTATCTAGTATGTAAGTCACATGTAAGATTTGTCACTTTTACAACAGTTTCAGAAAGTGACATCAACCAACCATTAATCTCCACTTTATATAGTCGCTTGCAACCATCCAGAGCGCTCACCAGAGCGCTTCACTTTAGGTTCATTAGGTCTTTTAAGTCTTTTAAGTCTTTTAAGTCTTTTAAGTCTTTTCAAGTCTTTTCAAATCTTTTCAAGTCTTTTCAAGTCTTTAAGTCTTTAAGTCTTTTCAAGTCTTTAAGAAGTCTTTTCATGTCTTTTAAGTCTTTTTAAGCCTTTTCTTCAGAAGTCATCCAACTCAGCTTTAGAAGTCATCTAAGTCAGCTTCAGAAGTCATAAGTCAGCTTCAGAAGTCAGCTAAGTCGAATGGCACTGGCAAATTGTCCTGCAAGAAATAGAAGATTCTCTCACCACCTTTCAGTCTCTGGCTTAACAGTTCGGCATCTCGTTCTTCTGCTAATTCCTTAATTACTGAATTGACGTCTGAAAATTATTGTTCCCGTTGTCAAGGATTCTTGGAAAATTATAC
This sequence comes from Metschnikowia arizonensis, assembly GCA_002370875.1. Classification (NCBI taxonomy): domain Eukaryota; kingdom Fungi; phylum Ascomycota; class Pichiomycetes; order Serinales; family Metschnikowiaceae; genus Metschnikowia; species Metschnikowia arizonensis. The sequence continues at coordinate 42,893 of NLAU01000588.1, forward strand.
CCCTGGCTACCTGACTATTTTTGGTTGGAGATTTGTATAGTCAAGCACTATCCCAGGTTAATACCACCAAAAATCTCTCTAATCAAGTCTTTTAAGTCTTTTAAGTCCTTCAGGTATTTTTAAGACCTTTAGCCCCTTAGCCCCTTTGGGCCTTTTCAGTTTCACTTTCCTACCATTTCAAAATTTCCAGCCCACAAAATTTCTATATTTATCGTTGCCTTATGGTCAGTGGGTTCTACTCACATTGAAACAAACAGGTAGACGCGCCAGGGTGGCTAGTCAAAGGCCGCACAGTAATATAGTATGCGCACGTGATGCATACTGCAGGACACCACCCCCTCCCCCCATATATAGCAACACCCGTAAAAATCCGCCCCAGATCCCCACCCAAATTACGCACCCACACACCACGCTTAATACCATGGATTTTGAGGAGCAATTAGAAAAAGCAGAAAAGTCTCCGTACCCCTCTTTGGTGGGTGCCTCCGTTAAATCGGCGGACGATTCTCCCCACAACAACTACATTCACCCAGAAAAGTACACGGGGGTTCTGAAACAGAAGCTGAAGAAGAGGTACATTCTTAACTCTTCAATTGGAACTTCTTTGGACGATTTGATTAGTGAAGGTGCACTTTTAGGTTCTGAAGAGAATTTTGATAAATTTTTGGATGACAAGGGGAATGTTCTTTCTGATGCAAAGTATACTGTAAGTGAAGGAGAATCTGAGGGAGTAGGAGGTGAGGAAGAAAAGGGAGAAGTTCAAAAAGAGGGAAGAGAAGGTGAGGGAGAAGGTGAGGGAGAAGGTGAGGGAGAAGGTGAGGGAGAAGGTGAGGGAGAAGGTGAGGGAGAAGGTGAGGGAGAAGGTGAGGGAGAAGGTGAGGGAGAAGGTGAGGGAGAAGGTGAGGGAGAAGGTGAGGGAGAAGGTGAGGGAGAAGGTGAGGGAGAAGGTGAGGGAGAAGGTGAGGGAGAAGGTGAGGGAGAAGGTGAGGGAGAAGGTGAGGGAGAAGGTGAGGGAGAAGGTGAGGGAGAAGGTGAGGGAGAAGGTGAGGGAGAAGGTGAGGGAGAAGGTGAGGGAGAAGGTGAGGGAGAAGGTGAGGGAGAAGGTGAGGGAGAAGGTGAGGGAGAAGGTGAGGGAGAAGGTGAGGGAGAAGGTGAGGGAGAAGGTGAGGGAGAAGGTGAGGGAGAAGGTGAGGGAGAAGGTGAGGGAGAAGGTGAGGGAGAAGGTGAGGGAGAAGGTGAGGGAGAAGGTGAGGGAGAAGGTGAGGGAGAAGGTGAGGGAGAAGGTGAGGGAGAAGGTGAGGGAGAAGGTGAGGGAGAAGGTGAGGGAGAAGGTGAGGGAGAAGGTGAGGGAGAAGGTGAGGGAGAAGGTGAGGGAGAAGGTGAGGGAGAAGGTGAGGGAGAAGGTGAGGGAGAAGGTGAGGGAGAAGGTGAGGGAGAAGGTGAGGGAGAAGGTGAGGGAGAAGGTGAGGGAGAAGATGAGGGAGAAGGTGAGGGAGAAGGTGAGGGAGAGGAAGAAGTTGGAAAGGAGGAAGGAGAGAATAAAGAGACTGAAAAATCCGAAAATACTAAACATCTGGCTCCAAAAGTCGCATTACCCACTCAACAGCTCCAAACTGTCTCTATCTTACCCCCTGCTCATTCCTTAGGGGAAAAAAAAGAAACCTATTCTAATCCTAATCTTTCCGAGTACCAGATTGGCCATCAGATTGCTGATCACTCGCAATTATTGGATTCTATCAAGTCTTATGACTTGTCCCGCTTGCCCTCCACTGAAGATGCTGAACAGAAATCCAAAACAAGTGATTTCTACGGCGTTCCAGAGAAAACTCCCGTCCGCCCCAACTTTGCCCGCAGCAATTCGGCCTTTGCAAACACCCAAACCGACTATGGTAACAATGTCCAGGTTCTCGAACGGGACTCGTTGCACTCGCCATACTTCCAAACCAACGATGAGCGGTCTCCTTCCAGATCTAGGGCCCGCAATTCGCTTAGGGAAAGAAGCCGCGATAGATCTCGCTCGAGATCTGCATCCGCCATGTCCGCTACTCATTTGGCCCGTGGTGATACTTATAAAAGTACACATGGTGAGTCTCCTACTAAGTACGAGCTTCCAGCCGACATGCTTGTGGATGAAGAACAAGAGAAGGAGGAAAGTGATGAGAGACGCTCCAGACAATCGAGGCCCACCTTGGGTGACTCTCTTGCTGCTGTAGAAGCAGGAAAAACTGCCAAGTTTGCTTCCGTGGATGCCGATTCCGTCACCAAAGAGCCTTCTTTGGTGACTTCTGGAGATTACACGAATTTCAATGCTGAGAGCCTGGAGAGTTTGGTTTATGGTTCGGATATGACTTCGGTGCGCTCGGAATCTTCCCGAAACTACTTGAGGTCAATTTCCCGTTCAAGGTCTAGAAAGCCAACTTCCCATTTGCACCACGAAATCAATGAAAAGAACGACTCCAATACAGACGAGTTGACAAGAGAGGGCGCCTTGGTTTCCGATGACCCGTACCTGCAAGTGGGCAACTTGGATACCATGATGAAACAAGTGCTTTTGTCGTCCACCTCCTCTTTGAGTGGACAGTCGCTGAAGGAACCCAAGGATACCACAAAAAATGTATCAGTTTCTGACGAAAAGAAAGCAAAAAGTGATGTTTCCGAGATATCCAAAAACCAAGTAGCTGAAACTGAGGGTACTGATGAGCCTGATATCCCAACCCCGGTCAAATTTTTATCTGAACCAAGCCGAAACTTAGTTCCGGAGTCTGCGGTGGATGCAATAGTGGAGGAGAAAGATTTGGATCCTCCTGTATGCGAGAAACCCGAGGCGGAACTTTCTAGTGACTCTATTTCCGATAATGTTAACGGAGAGCCTATCGAGAACTCTGAAAAGACTAATGTGGATGATGTTTCAGCAGAGCAAAAGGTCTTAGACACCGAAAAGCAGCTCCATTCAGAAGAAGCACTCAAATTGAGTGCTTCTAATATCATCGTGGAAAAGGAAACTGTCCAGGAAGCCAGTGAGAGTGATAGTATTGACAAACCTGAAACGGAGGAACATTCGTATTCTGTGGTGGAGCCATCTACTGAAGCACCAGTTGAGACTGCCAGTAATATTAAAACGGAGATGAGCGCAGAAGGAGAGGGAGAGGAAGAGAAGGAAGAAGAGAAGGAGGGAGATCTTTCTACAGTGAGTGCAGCAACAAAAACTTTTCCAAGCAAAAGTGACTCTGAAGTGGAGAAAAAGTTAGACCAAGCTCTGGAAAAACCAGAAGTTGCTACCGAAGACTTAGTAACTGCAGACAAGGCTATAGATAATGCAGAGAACGCTGACAAAAATGTTAACAAGACTACAGACAGTGAAGCTATTGACAGTCAAGACATTCAAGATGCTAACAAGTCTGAAGATAACAAGAAAGAAACAGAAAGTCAATCAATAATCCTGTCCATTGCAGGAACAGTTCTTGGCGCTGCAAAAGATATCTTGCCTGGCCAAGAAAAGCAGAAGGAAGTCGTGGCAGAAAAAAGCGAAGAAACCGAAATTTTGGATATTTCAGCCGAAGAGTTACGCAAGCACTTAAAAAGCCTTCCTGTGTATATCTTCACATCTCTTGCCGGCGGAATGCAAATTGTGAACCGCACAAATCGGTTGATCACCATTTTACAGGCCAACAAAGTGAAGTTCGAGTACCGAGACTTGGGCACAGATGAAGAAGCCAAAAAGTTGTGGCGCAGATATGCTCAAGGCAAGACTCTTCCGGGGGTGGTACGTGGTGATGATTTCATTGGTAATTGGGAGTATATTGAAGATGTGAACGAAGATTACCGCTTACACGAGGTTTTATATGAGACCTTGTAAGGAGGAGTAACAAACGGAAGGATAAGGGATACTTGGATTGTGATTGATTGATTGATTGATTGATTGATTGATTGATTGATTGATTGATTGATTGATTGATTGATTGATTGATTGATTGATTGCGTTTATTTCTGATGGTTTCCTATTTTTTCCGATTAGTTCTCATTAGCTCTGATTGTTTCCAAAAATTTCTGATTGTTTTCAATTAGTTCTCATTAGTTCTGATTGTTTATGGACATAATTGTTTCAGGATCTCATTATTTCATTCCTCATAGTTCTCATTCCTCATTCATCATTTCTCATTTTTTCTAGTCATCCTCGTAATCACTCTATCATTCCCCTTTCATAATATTCCTTCTCATCTCTTCCATATGTCCCCTATCATTCTGGCCGTCAATTCCTCTCCCCCTTGCCCCTCAAAACCTAATAGTGTTATATGTGATCCTGCATCCAGACCGCTGCTTTCCTACCGCGCCCCGACAACAGGGAAAGTTAACGCACTCTAAAACTATGACGGCCTGCATCCAACCTTGGCCACGTTATTTTTCCGCTGAAAATTCACCTACCACCAATTACCTACGCCACCACTCGTTCGTGTGATCCGTTACCAGCTACGGAACAAAACACCAGCACTTTGCAAATCCAGACTTCTCCCAGTTGTTTCTCTCTTTGATCTGTTCAAGAGAACTCCGTTTGTCTTACTAGCCACTGAACTCAGCTCAGGGCCCGTCTGACCTTAGTATTTGACCGCCAGTTTCCCTAGTCCTTTCCCCCTCACTCCCCCACTCCCCCTTGTTCAGTCCAGCTCAATATGTCTACACCTGCCGAGATTATTGCCGCTCGTGTAAATGGCACGTATGTGGAAGAACCAGAGCAAGTTCCAGTTAGACGCACGGCTGAAGCCGATCGTCAGTCCGCCAAGTCTTTGGCTGACAAGTCGGCATTTCCTGTGTTAGGTGGTGGAGCCAGCTCTAATATTAACTCTCAGGCAAGCCCTTCCATGAGCACCTCATGGGGCCCGCTGTCGAAAGGCCAGGCCGTGGGTTCAGGAAGCCCAGCGTTGGCATCCCCAGCTTCGGAGTCTCCTAAAACAGGTAAGTTCAAAAGCTCCACTCTTCAGGAGGCGTTTTCTTTGGATGCTGATGACCAGTTGAACGTGACGCGCCCCGAGTTTGTTAAGATCTTGACCAGCATCAAGACCGCTACCAGTGCCAATATCGAGTGTACCATTTCCCAGCACACCAAGAGACGGACGTTTTTGATTTCCGGTAAAGCTGATCAGGTCAAGCATGCTAAGCGCTTGGTGATCCGCAAGTTGACCAAGCCTATTGCTATTTCGTTCGAGATTCCGGCCAAGCTTCGGGCAAAGGTTATCGGCGCGCAGGGCCGTACCTTGAAGCCGATTCTCGCCCAGACCGAAACCAAGATCGACATTGGTCTGCTGGAAAATAACGAGAATCTTTCTCCAGTTGATTCTGAGGTGGATGCTGATGACGTGTTTGCACAAACTGTAACTGTGACCGTGGAAGGTGATGCTGATGGGTGCAAGCAAGCCAAGCTGCTTATCTTGGAGGTAGTTAAGAATGAGACCAAGAATTTGCAGATTAAGGTAGCTGTTGGAGACCAGATGCGACCTTTTTCCAAAGCAGCTTTGGAGGAAGTTGTGAAGGAATATAGCGAGAGTGGATTAGTTGAGTTTAAATTTCCTTCTATCAAGCCTGACTCTAATGCTGATCTTGCTGATACTAATTCTGAAGCTGATTCTGAAACTGTCAATTCTGACTCTAAGAAACTTACCTCCAACTCTGCCATCCTTATCCTGGGAGATCGTACTCAGGCTTTGGCGGCTCGTGAAAAAGTCCGTGCTGCTTTGGATGCTTTTGAGAAAAACCTTGTCTCGGTCAAAGTAAACATCCCTGCTTCTCAGCACCAGCTCATACCAGTGGATGACATTTTGGAACACCATCATGTGTTGATCCGTGCTGATAATGCGCGAAAAGTTGACTTCATTGGCCAGAAGGCCGATATTGCCGCCGCACAAAAGGATGCCAAGGCTGCCATTGCCAAATACTCTGTCGAGGTGTTGGACATGAGTAAGGCTCATAAGGGTAACCTTGGACATGTGCGGGCGGTGGCTGCGATGTTCACCAAATATGGTATTTTTTCGGCTATTGCCGCGGACCATGGCGTCAGAATCAATGCTCCGGACTTGACTGTGACCCACAATCCACCTGCACTCCCCGTGGAGATCATAGTTGAATCTGCCGATACTGACACTGCCAAACAAACGCGCCGTGCTATCGTGTCTGCAGTCAATGCAGTTACGCCAGACCAAGCACGTACAGTGTCGGACCTCGACATGTTCTTTAATAAGAAAATCACCACTGTGTTGGATTCCGTGCCAGGGGCCAAGCACGTGTTCCTCGATGGTAAGCTTATTCTTTTTGACTATTCCAACAAGTCCAATGATGACTTGGACGACTTTGCTGAAGCCGAGTCTACGGTGTTGGCGGACTGCATGAAGGCGCTTGCTCCAATATACGAGTTGCAAAAGACCCTCACCAGTGTTGTTTTGGACGTGGATGCTGATAACCAGAAGTATATTGATGGCCCCAATGGTTCTACTTTGCGTACCATTTTGGCTCTGGTGCCCAAGGACTCGGTGATTGTTCGTTTGCATAGCAACGGGTCGGGAACAGCTGCTGATAAGGTGTACGTGCAAGGGCTCAAAACAAATGTGGAGGAAGTGATGCGGGAGATTAAGGAGATTGTGGCGGATGCCAGCGAGTATAGTGCTCAGGGCGGCTACAGCACCGTGGTGGAAGTGCCTACATTTGTCTTGTCGCGTGTGATAGGCAAGGGTGGTAGCGGGTTGAACGGTATCCGCGAAGAGTATGGGGTGGAGATTGAAGTGTCGCGTGACAACGAAGCACGCGATGTTCAGTCACGTGAGTTACAATCACGTGACGAGGACCGGAGTGCGCGTACATCCATCACCATTCGCGGAATTCGGCGCAACGCAAACGGCGCCAAAAAGGCGCTCGCTACTCTTGCAGCCAAACTTGCTGACGAAACCTTTGTGCGTATGCGCATCGAAAACCAGTACCACCGGCGCATCATCGGCCCGCACTTCACCTACATTAACCGGTTGCAGGAGCGCTACAACGTCAAAATCAGGTTCCCCTCGGAGCTGCAAGTTGGCCATAGCGACGCGCCCCTCAACGACCACGAGGTTACCATCCGCGGTAGTTCCAAGGCCGTGGCCCGTGCCGAGCATGAGTTGAACCAATTGGTCCAGTACGAAAAGGAGAACGGGCTTAAGCGTCTTGTGCACGTGCCCACCAACGCTATTTCCCGTGTTCTTGGTAAGGACAGCAAGAACATCAAAGATATTGCAGCAGCTACGGGTATTGACTACAAGTTCACCGGAGACCGCAAGCATGATGAAGAAAATGGAGTGGTGGAGATTGAATTGACTGGGTCTCGCACCGCACTTTCCGAGGCCGAAAACAAGATCCGCGCCATGGTATCGGAGGTGGAGAACTCCATCACCAAAACACTTACAATCAACCCCAAGTACATCCGGGACTTGGTTGGGCCCGGTGGATCAGTGATGAGGGCCATGATCTCCAAAGCTGGTGGAGATGGCTTATCACGTAAGCAATATAGTCGGTTGATTGCTACACCCGAAGAAGGCCTGGGTCTGGGAGAAATTGTGTTTGAAGGTGATCGTGAGATTGTGCAAAAGTTGATGGCGCAGGTGGAGGAGGTTGTGGCACAATGCGAGGCACTGGTGGATGTCAAGTATGATATTCCGAAGGAGAAGCACCGGTTGATTATTGGACCAGGAGGTTCTACGCGGGCCACACTCCAGGATGAGTTCAATGTGCGTATCAACATCCCCAGCCAAGATAGTAAGGAGTCGGAGATTTCATTGCATGGGTTGCCTGCACAGATCGAGCAGTTGAAGGCCAAGATGGCCGAAATTACGCGGGACGAGTGGAATGAAGAGTTACACATTCCAGCAAGACTCTTTTCTACGGTGACTTCACGTGGTACTCTCTTTAAGACGTTGAGAGATGACTTTGGAGTGGACGTGCGTCATGGAAATCGTTTTAAGGATGCACAGAAGTTGAACAAGCGAGCATTGCCTTCAGCTCCAGAAGGCACAGTGACGGAAGAAGCCTTTAACTTTGTCACACGGCCATTGGAACAGTCGGTTGATGGTGAAAACAAGACCATCCCATGCCGGTTGGTGGGTAGTACAGAAGCCACGGCCAAGGCCGCTAAGGTTCTCCGTGAACAGTTGGCATTAGCAGAGGCAGCTACGATGGAGGGCTGGGCTTATGTACAAGACCAGCGGCTTATGCCCCGGATAGTGGGGTCGTTCGGGTCCAAAATCCTGCAGATGAGGAAGGACACTGGAGCCTCCATCACAGTACCACGTGCTTCGGAGGAGGCATCCAATGTGATTTACTTGATAGGTACAGCGGATAGTTTAGCGCGCGCGGAGGCTGAGTTAAAGGCTGCAGTGAAGATATAAGGTAAATAGCTCAAAAAAAAACAATTGAGGAAGAATGAGTCAGTGCATAAATGAATCAGCGTCACGTGACTGGAAATTTTCTTCATATCACGTGCGATGGTAATTTCAAAAAGCAATTTTAAAAACGGCATGCTGGAATCTTTAGCGCCGCATAGAAGCCATAGTATCCACAGTGTTCCGGCTATTTCCGCTTATAATTATGTCTCCGGATTAACCTCCCAAAAAATGCTCCAAATATGCTCTAAATATGCTCCAAATATGCTCTAAATATGCTCCAAATATGCTCCAAATATGCTCCAAATATGCTCCAAATATGCTCCAAATATGCTCCAAATATGCTCCAAATATGCTCCAAATATGTTGCCCTCCTGTCCCCTCCTGTCCCTCCCACCAATAATACCTCGTCTAGGCGTCTCTGTCTTTAATTTATCGCCTCTCTATATATGCAGTAATGCCGCATATCCACACCACAATGCCGTTCAAAAATTGTGAGATTGCGCGCACATGACAAGATGACGCGGGCGATTCCCCCTGCATTGAAGCGAGCTCGGCAAACTTGGCTCCGCGGTCCCTTTGCCACAGTTTCTTTCCGACCTATTATATATAGGTATTTATTCGTGCTTCATCTTCGAAAAAAAAAAAAAAATAAAAAAATAGAAAATAAAAAATAGAAAATAAAAAATAATTCCATCTCTTTCTAAACTCTTACATGTCGCAGTTGGAGGAAAAAAAATCGGACTCTGCTTCGTTCCATAATACTGAGGACTTTGAAACAAATGCCGTGGTCAATATAGATCAGAACAAGAAAGACATTGGCGTTGTGTCAGCAGTTTTCTTGGTGACCAATCGAATCATCGGAGCAGGAGTTTTCTCTACCGCAAGTACAATCTTATCACTTTCTGGGTCGGTGGGCACATCGTTAATCCTATGGGTGGTGGGTAGTGTGATTGCCTTCACCGGGCTCCTAACTTATATGGAACTTGGGTCAGCCATTCCGAAGAACGGAGGCGAGAAGAATTACCTCGAGTATATTTATACCAAGCCCAAGTTCTTTGTGACCGCCATGTACGCATCATACATTTTCTTCCTCGGCTGGGCCGCAGGAAACAGTATAGTCACAGGAGAGTTCCTCCTCACAGCCGCAGGTGTCGATACCACACAGTGGAATACTCGGGTCATTGGAGTCGGGGTTATTACGTTTGCATTTTTGATCAACGGACTCCATGTCAAGTCTGGTTTAATATTGGCCAATATCTTGGGAATCTTTAAGGTGGCCATCATCTTATTTATATCAGTGGCCGGATGGGTGGCTCTAGCAGGAGGAATTAAGATCAATAACTTTAAGAGCCCAGGCAATTTTTCCAATAGTTTTCAAGGCACTAGTCCTTCAGGTTTTGGAGTGGTCAATGCCTTATATAATATCATCTGGTCTTATGTGGGCTATAGCAATGCCAACTATGCTTTGGGAGAATGCAAGAACCCTGTGCGAGTGTTGAAATTGGCTGCTCCACTTGCTTTGTGTATCATCACAGTGCTTTACCTTTTGGTGAATGTGGCTTACTTTGCTGTGGTACCAGCTGAAGATATCCGTAACTCAGGTCGCACTGTGGTGGGGTTATTTTTCCGTTATGCTTTTGGGCCTAATGCTGAGAAGGCTTCTTCGGTGTTTGTGGCCTTGTCTACATTGGGAAATGTGTTATCGGTGATTTTCTCTCAGGGTAGAATCATTCAGCAGTTGGGCCGTGAGGGAAGCTTACCTTTTTCTCTGTTTTTCTCCACTTCCAAGCCTTTCAACTCTCCTTTTGTGGGCTTATTCCAACATTGGGTTATTTGTGTGATTACTATCTTGGCTCCTCCTCCTGGTGATGCTTATAACTTCATCTTGAACTTGATCTCATACCCTTTAAACGTGGTCAATACATTTGTGGGCATTGGCTTGTTATACTTGAAGTGGAGTTCTTATAAGGGAAGACGTACATGGACGCCTCCTATCTGTACGCTGTTCCCCATAGTGGTATTTTTTACGCTTCTGTCATTATACTTGATTGTGGCTCCTTACATTCCTCCTACTGACGGACAGACCGTGTACGAGTCATTACCATATTGGATCCACCCAGTGGTGACTTGGGGAATCTTTTTTGTGGGTGCTGTATACTGGGCTTTTTGGGCCAAGATCATGCCTCGTGTTGGTGGCTACACCTTAGTGGTGAAGGAGGTTATGGGACCCGATGGTTTCTGGAAGAACAAATTTATGAAGGTACCACATGGTGTAGATCCTGACACCTTTACCGAGGAGGCACTTAATGAAGATGCCATTTTAGAGGTGCATCGTGTAGACTAATAGATAACGCATTTTTTTTAATTATAAAAGCATCCTATTCCACGAACCTAATTGCAGGAAATCTTATAACTGACAACACTTTATATAAAACCAGGAAATCTCTTTCGAATGTTACTAGTAGACTATGATTATACCTATACTGACATACAGACTAGTGTATTGAATATGTTGGGCAATTTACCACTACACTATACCTATTGTCAGATGATATCGACACTAGTCAATCCCTGGCAGTTGCTTCACTAGCCTCTAACTGAGTCGAGTAAATTAAGTTGTGGTATCGAATAATATTATCAGAAGATGTCAGATTCGCAATGGGAGTAAAAATCACCTGCTGTGCCATCAGACGTGGAATCGCCATAGACCCTGACAAAGCAGGCCGGAATTGTCATACTACCATAGCAAGGGAATCCATCAACGAATAAACTGAGTTACAAAAGTAGCAACGCATCAAAGAATCTAACAAGATGTTGGTATGCAGATAAATGAGAAACTGTTCTTGTTATTACTCCATCACAGACATTGTGCTTTTTTAAGAGTCTAATCTTTTCAAGTAACTTCCTCAATTTCTTGGTGGCTCGGAAGTGAAGGGCATGTTTGTTTTCTTGTTTTCTGAGATTTTTGGGTATTGGGATAGAGTGTGCATTTTCGCAACCAGATCGGGAGTAGCAGGAATTTCCTTTTTGAACAAGGCAAAGGCATTAGGCAGTAACAAGTTTCTGAGCTTCTGGGTGAGGTTTTTTTTTATTAATGCCATGGGTTCAGTTTCCGAAGGTCCAGTTTTCAAAGGTCCAGTTTTCAAAGGTCCAGTTTTCAAAGGTCCAGTTTTCAAAGGTCCAGTTTTCAAAGGTCCAGTTTTCAAAGGTCCAGTTTCCAAAGGTCCAGTTTTCAAAGGACCAGTTTCCAAAGATACTGCTTTCAAAGATCCCGCTTCCAAAGATCCCGCTTCCAATTTATCATTCAAAATGTTCAAATTTGGCTTGCACGAGGTAACAGTGTTGGAAGTTTTGATGGATTTGGAAGAGTGGGTGGCGTGGAAGTGACATACTCGAAAATACCACACCTCATAGCAACCTTGTGTAGGTAGTTTCTTTTCAGTCTTTCAGCGTCAAAGACAGTGCTCCAACTGTGTTGCTCGCAGATTCGATTGTTTTTGCCCAGTTTTTGTTTGAGAAAGTTGAAGGATTAAATTTCATGGTGAACGGTAAATTCGAAGAAACAATCAAAAGGATTATGGATAATTCAATAGGTGTTCAAATATCAAAGGGCAAAAGGAATGTTGCTTTAATCTGTTGACAAACTGTTTAATTTGATAGGACATCCAAGATTACTCAGTATAGTCATTGTCACATTATTGTTGTGCATCTAATTTTTATGTTTATTCGTTGATGGATTCTCAGTAAAGGGGTTGACTTCCTAGTCAATTGACATGGGATTGCGATTGTATGAGAAGTAGGTCAGACAAGAGAGCAGAAGGAGCTTATTTGCAGGATGTCCCAAATAGGAAGGAGTAGGTCCAACACTATAACAATATCAACATAGTTTTATGTGTGCACATAAGTGATTAGTGACCGACCAGTGATTAAATACCATACATAAGTATTGTCAGATCCCCCATGGTACCACACTACCCATGGGAGTAAAAATCACCTACGATGCGCTATCAGACGTGGAATTGCCATAGACCCTGACAAATGGAACAATGGGATCGCCCTTCCCTCTAATCATCCGAGGTTTTCTTCGACAAGGCGATCCCAAGGAGATGAGGCGTAATGTCGACTCAGCCTCCTTTTTAGTTCTAGAAGGCCAGATAAACCGGCATCGGATCTTTCCATAAGACTCAAGGATTCCTCATTCTGAGAATTCATCCACGAATAAACAGACTTTTAATTACTGAGCAATGATACAACTATAGTGTCTATATAGAGGTGGGTTCACATTTCATGTTAATTATCAAGACCTTTTTATTAGTCTGCTCGGAGTTCAAAAGGGTGAAAATACCTCGCTGAACATGGCTACGTGGAAAGTCTATTAAAGGGTGCCTCCGTGTACACTGACACCGGTCAATACAAGGATAATAAGTGTGTAAGTGGAGGCCACTCCAAAATAATGAAGATGTCGCACCTTTAATTTAAGTCTATTCTGGTAGTGCGAATTCGTATTTAAAAGGCTCAAAAGTCTCCCATTGTTTTTAATCTCCACTATTCACTATTCATAGAACTTATTGTAATATACATGATTGAGGTTTTTAAATAAAAGTCTACTAAGCACATTATTAAGTATATAATTTTGTTACATCCCCCATGGAGGAGAACTTAATGTCTATTAAAGATGCCACGAAAACAATCTGTCATGTAAGCGTATTCATAATGAATACTCAAGATGAAGGAAAAATATTCAACAATTAGAAAATGAACCTCAGGGTTTCTGGTGTGGTGGAGAGTACCAAATGGAACAGGAAGAATCTCTATAAATTAGAAAGGCTCATTAACTTGTAAAAGAGGTAAAAGTCCGGTCCGCTTGGTAACACCATCCTGAGGACCAAGTAGTAAGCCAGTTAGGAGTAATTATCCGGGGAAGGACATTCCAAGATATCCTTTTCACTTGCAGACCCTCAGAAATACTTCTGGTATAGATATGATGTGAACATTTGTAGTATTAGTATAGGACTAGTAGACTAGTTCTTGTAGTATTGACAACAAACTCACATTGATATATTGATACATTGAATTTTTGACATGATCATTGACTAGTGAGTCTAGCTACCCGGTGCAACGTCAATGACTTGCGACTGGCCTGGGGTCGCAGTTCATTGGTATCGTTGGTATGATTGGTATCGTTGGTATCGTTGGTATTATGGTATCATTGGTATTATGGTATCATTGGTATTATGGTATCATTGGTATTATGGTATCATTGGTATTATGGTATCATTGGTATCGTTGGTATCATTCGCATCTTCGCATCTTCGCATCATTCACAGTCTTGCACGCACTATAAATGTATCTTCAAAATAGCGATTTAATTGAGGAGTTTTGGCAGTTTTGATGGTGTAGTACGCACACGCACACACTAAAAGAAGTCTTCATTGAGAGATATGTAGTGCGGTTTTATCTGCCAAACCATTCAGCCATTCCGTACTCTCACAAAGGTTTTTTCGCCCGCATTTAGGACGTAGCAAAGTCTATATAAACCCTGGGATTTCCACTAATTGGGAACTCCATCAATGAATAAACAAACTATTAAGAATCTATTGTTTCTAATAACAAGTCTTGTATACACTTCTGGTACATATTATTCTGTCCTAGTGTACAAAGCTTTCTTTGAGACTACTTTATAAAGTTTATATAATGGTGTAGTATTGATACTATTAATAACTCTTATGAGGAGTAGTAGTAATTTATGGTTCTTCTTGTGTGGCTGCAAATCTGAATGCGCACCCCTCAGGTTTCTGCGATATATAAGAAGCCGTCATGCGCACTATTTTTGAAAAATATCCAACAATTTACATGCTATGTTATTTCTATAGTGATTTTAATTTCCATTTATACAGATCCATTTATACAGATCCCTTTTTCATGATCCCATTTTCCATTTATACACATCCTGTCAGATCCCCCATGGGTATCTCACTACCCATGGGAGTAAAATCACCTACGATGCGCGATCAGACGAGGAATTGCCATAAATCTTGTTGAACAGAACAATAGGAACGCCTTCCCATTGTTCGCCCGAGGTTTCCTCCGATGATGGCTGTGCAGAAGAAAATCCCAAGGAGAGGAGTCACAATGTCGACTCAGCCTCCTTTTAGAAGGTCGTCGACCTTCCCTCGGATCTTCCCTGCTTTTCCTATATAAGACCCAAGGATTCCTCATTCTGAGAATCCATCCACAAATAAACAGAGTTTTGGAAGTACTAAACAATCATAAAGAATCTAAAACATCCCATTTTCATGACAAGGGTTTCTTGTTAGATTCTTTGGTTACGTTTAGTATCCCTTCTGTTTATTCGCACAAAGGAATCCTTGAGGTATAGAAAAGCAGAAAGATCCGAGGCCCGGTTTATCCGCGATTCTCGAAGTTGATAGGAGGCTGCGACTTTGCGCCTTCTGTACATCCCATGGTTTTCTCCGATGTTTAAAGGGTAATCCCTCTTCACTTTGTCAGCGTCTATGGCAAATCCCCATTAGATCGTACTACCCATGGGAATCTGAGGGAGTTATAAGAGTAACATAAGTCAGAATCAGACTTAATTACTTCTCCTTATACGATGGAGTTGGTAATATGTCCTTAATGTGCAACAGATTAAACATCAGTGTTGTTTAATTAGTATACAGGAGTAGGAACAGGAAGTACTAGTCATAGAGTACATACCTACTTCTATTATCTCGAGATACAGGGTAATAATATCTTATTCTAATGGAATGAGAGAGGAGTAGTAGTAAAAATACTCATACTCTCTATACCACCTATCACCATTAAAATTGGGTGGTGGCTTGGAAGATAATGCCAAGTGCAAAGCTTCCCTTAGTCGTGCAAGTTCATCAACCTTAGAAAAGGCGAATTTGATATTGCTGGCTAATTTTGCTGATCAATGTTGCATTCTGGGTGGTCATTGATGTTGTTAAGGATATGGACGACTATGGATTGGTATTGACCTGAAACTACTATACCAATATGAAGAATAACCTAACAAATCTGACTGTTCAAAAATTTACAAACCTTAGAATCAATGAGTACTATTTCTGCATCTACAAAGCGATGGCTATATGCCACAACTTTTTGAGCTAAGAATGGAGATGCTATAGGGGTTCTTTATATAGACCTAGGTAGCTACCACTACTAGTTCATGTCCGAAGACATATATATTCAACCCTAGTTTTCACCGTCAGTTACTTCACGTACATTCCATACTTATGTATTTTTATGGATATTATGAAAACACTGTTAGTGTTATTCTTTATGATTGTTTAGTACTTCCAAAACTTTGTATATTCGCGGATGGATTCTCAGAATGAGGAATCGTTGAGTTTTATATAGACAAGCCAGAAAGGTGGAAAACCCGGAAAGGTCGGAAGCGGCTATTCAGCCGCTGTACCTGCTTGATGTAGAAAATCACAATTCCGCTGAGTAGGAAATGGTTGAATTGCCGTTGCCTTCATGCTTTGTCAGGGTCTATGGCAATTCCACGTCTGATCGCATATCGTAGGTGATTTTTACTCCCATGGGTAGTGTGATACCCATGGGGGATCTGACTGTTAAGGTGCATTTAATCTACTTCAAATAGATTATATAAAAATAATATTAGGAAATATTCTAGTTGATACAGTATGATTGCTAACGAAGCTTTGGCTCTTGTGGTTACTCCTCCTAACTTCCCTCACCATATAAGCAGACGCATGAAAAATTAAAAAAAAGACATTTCTTGTAATTTTCTCTTACATTATGTATTAGCTGTCAGCATAATAGAGAAACCCAGGTCTAGATCTTAGCCCATAGAGAAGGCGTATACTGGTAGAAGTCATGGTGATTATGTTTGCTCCTGCATCTAACTTCCGCTTACATTCTTATTATGTTTTGTCATGTCAAACACTGGAATCCAGCTTCATACATGCTATATTTCCCATAGTAACGTCATAACTAGGGATTATATAGACTACTAGTATATTTTTGTAGTGTTATTCGTGTAGTGTTATTCTTGTATACTAGCTACTAATCTACTCTTATTCTTTAGTCTTCCTGAGTACCATCCATTTCTTCTTTGGTCGCAAATTATCAAACGACAAAAGGTTTATTTGCTTTTGCTAAAGTGAAATCAGCAACTTTGTGCAGGCTTATAAACTTAAATAATTATACAGAATTTAGAAACCTGAGAGCTCAAGTTATGAGTAATATCAAGAGTAATTGGTCTCCACTAACTATGAGAGTACTGATCAAGCTGACCTTTAGCCACGCTACCCGGACATCGGATTCCGAAATGGTAACCAATGCCGCACTGGCATATTTCTACTGTCAATGATCACTGACTTGTGAAATAACTGAAACCAAAAATTCTGGTCTACATTATTTAATTTTGTGTTGAAATTATTATATAGCTATTAGTTGAGTGTGATCCAATGAGTAGTAGGCTCTATGGTCATACTTCCTGATAATTGAAGACATGAAGTGAAAAGATAGTGTTCTTTTGGTTTTGTTTCATAATGGGCCTGAATTACAATTCCGTCCCGTTTGCCAAGGTTCATTGCACGATGCCCACCATTCTAACAATGTCACATCCTTTCTAACAATGTCACATCCATTCTAACAATGTCACAATCCATAGTTCATATCATTTCCAAATCCTCATTTTCACATCCCCCATGGATCGCACTACCCATGAGTAAAATCACCCATGTGCCAACACACGTAATCTTAGAAACCCTGACAGAGCAGGCCGGAATTGTCATTGACCATAGCAGAGAGTACATGGCTATTCAGTCATCCTCTAACGTCACCGGACCCTAACAAATAGGAATACAACCGTACAATCACAAGTGGTTCGCCCGGAGTAAGACCTAACAAGGGAGCATACCCAAGTCTGTATAAACCCCGGGTTCCCAGTAATTGGGAATCCATCAACGAATAAACTAAGTCAAAAAAGTATAAAATTATCAACGTTATCAAAGAATCTAACACTCATACTTTCAGTTAATAAGCCAGAGTATTCAATCTCCATATATGCCACTCTTTTTCTTTTCTTTTTTTAGTATCAATTCATTCGCGAATCGCACGTCTCCAATAGCTAACTCAAAATCAGCGCGAGCACAGCTCACAGCTTTGTAAAGAGCTTGAAGCCGGTTTAACTTTTCCTCCAATACCTCGCAGGACTTGAAGTAAGTGAATTCATCAGAAAATCCCTTCTGGTACTCAGGCTTTCAATCACCTTTTACACTTGCCTCTGCGTTAGTGGCTGCCAAGTGTTTGATGTGGTTGCTGTCAAACATTGTAGAACTGTTGCTGGTACATTTCCTTAATATCACAAACATCCATGTGGTCTTTCCCAACGGCCTTGATGAAAATAGCCAATCTCTGGGCGTCCTTAGTGTTCCAAGGCTTGAAAGGTTAGTCTATAGACTAGACTATTGTAGACTAGTCTATTCTTCTAGTCTATACCATCACCTGGTTTACCATCACCTGGTTCACCATCACCTGGTTTACCATCACCTGGTTCACCATCACCTTTGTTTAATTGAGTAAATGTGGAGGAAGGAAGGGCGAGATTGAATAGAATTTCTCGTATTTCCTGGGTATTTCCTGGGTACTCCAAGGCCAGTCTCGTGAGACTAAGGAATCACTAATTGCCCTGACATCTTGTCTGAAAATGCACTTCTCATTGTACAGCGACAATAATACATACTCACCCAGTATAAATAATATATATGTTTTTTGTTGAGGATATGTGCGAAGGTTTATATATCCCAGGAAATGCGGAGTCGCAGCCTTTGAAACATCTGGATTGCGCGGTGCATAGTTCCTGTACACCTTTGACTCTAGTCTGTGTTGGCTGTAAAAACAGAAAGGGATGTAGTAGCTGTTGATAATATATATATAACATTAGAATATTAGCCATATGATATTCTTTAAGCTAGGGCAAACTCGAAGAAATAATGACTGTATATGGGTAAGCCTCTGAATCAAAAAATTAATATGGGCATGTGGGAGAGTAGGAGATGTGGTGTTAGGGTGATAAGATTAGGGGTGATAAGAGTGAGGAGGTGAGGAGGTGAGGAGGTGAGGAGGTGAGGACGTCAGGAACATTCAAACTTGTTCGTTTCACTTTCATACTAGGTGTTTGAAACTCCATTCAAATGCTAGTTAATTTGGCGCTTTGACTAGTCCAATCCTTAAGAAACTGTCTTCTTTGTAGCTTGTAGATGTTTGTCTGATATCCGTTAGGGCTTGAGACCTTCAGAACAATATAGTTTGCCAATGAACACTCTATAATAGCTTACCATGCATCCGTTTCCAAGCCAATTGACTCGATTCCCAAAAAAAAAATCCATAGTAGAGTATTATGGTAGTAGACTGTTCAATATGTTTTGTTGAGGATCAAGCGAAGAATTCAAGAGACAGTAAAGTCTGGATATCTTTGACTATAACTCAATCTGACTGTGACTCCTGTATGAATTGATATACTCTTCTGACATAGTCGTTTGATTACAGGACTAAAGGTTATTAAGCCATGTAACTAATGCAGCTATTTCTTGTATTTAGTAGACTAGAAACTATTTGACACTGACTATTGTGTACGTAGGAGATTTTTTTCTCCCTGGGATGGATCTACCCGCACACCCACACACCAGTACACCAAGTGCGCGAAAAACCATCACCTCACCTCACCTCACCTCACTATATTAACACCCCTAATCTTATCTCACCACAGCTATGCCTGTAAAAGCTATACCCAAAATGTCGCTCGCTCAGAATGGTGTGGGAGCATTTGTAAAGCCCTGCTTCCGCGTTACCATTGGTTTCTGTAACTGGGGTGGCTCTTCCCAAGGAGTCAGAGACCTCTTTAGCCACAAGGCAAATACGTTCCAAAAGTTTGTTGGCGAAAATAAGGACACCATGTTCGAAATCAAACGCAGAAATGGCCACCCAGTGCTTACATTTCACTATAACAACGGCAACCAAGCAAATGTGGATGTCCGCAACTTGAGTGCAGGAGATGTCACCAAAAAGCTTGCAGAATATATTAAAAGATCTGGCAATTCTCCATTCAAGTTCAACCATAAGGTCATGTCTAATAATGAATCGGTTAGAGGTATCTGGTCTCCATTCTTTACTGCCAAGAAAGATAGACACCGGATATGAGGGGGGTCAACTCCTCTTGAAGCTTCCAACGCTCATTGGTATATTTGATATGGTCTGACATGAAATTGAATACTCAAACACTGTTTGATTCATTCTGAAAATGAATACTGTTTGATTCATTCTGAAAATGAATACTGTTTGATTTATTCTGAAAATGAATACTGTTTGATTCATTCTGAAAATGAATACTGTTTGATTCATTCTGAAAATGAATACTGTTTGATTCATTCTGAAAATGAAATACTGTTTGATATTCTGAAAATCAAACACTGTTTGATTCATTGTTTCTGTCACTTATGACTATGAATTGTCAAGACCTTTGCCAAAAGATGAACACGAAGAAATTGTAAATAGACACAAGTGAGCCTGCATGCAAGTGAATACTATTATATAATCCATAAACTCTATGAAGGAATGAACACTATTACACTATATATGCTAGATTCGTCTTGTTTAGTACTTTGTAACTCTTATATTCGTTGATTAATTCCCACTAAAGGGATGTACGGGTTTCTCGCGAAGTCGCTTAAATGTACTCCTTCCCAAATAGGAAGTAGGTCAGTCTCGAAATCACTTGAAATAAGGGTCTGATTGCTACTGCTTAGTTGTCAGCTATTTTGGAACTTTGTGATTTGAATTTTTTGGCTTTCGTTATTAGCGATGATTTTTAATGACTTCATAAGGCTAGTGTTAATTCCGGCATCTAGTATCTGAACTCTGCCTTGACCACCTGAGGCTCCTTTACCTACCTATATAACTATTTACTTTTATAGACTAGAGTATATTAGTATTGAATAGTGTAGGGTTAGTACTTTAATCGTTAAAGGTTTTAACAAGTCCAGATAGTGGAGGAGTGGAGCACTAGATCTGGACTTCCTCATGGTACAGTGTTTTCAAAATTATTCAAACCAATAATTCAAAATGTTTCGTACATTATAGCCCCTCACAAGTTGTTGGATACAGGATAACAAGGTGTAGAGAGCAATCCTCCAATTCCGCGTCAAACATCAGTACCTCAGGTTCACCATAGATTAACCATGGTGTACAGTCCAGAGATGGTGGAATGGTT
>NLAU01000590.1:2001-17624 GCA_002370875.1 Metschnikowia arizonensis
CTAGTACTCTACTACTACTACTACTCTACTACTCTACTACTACTACTACTACTACTAGTACTCTACTACTACTACTACTCTACTACTCTACTACTACTACTACTCTACTACTCTACTACTACTACTACTCTACTACTCTACTACTACTACTACTACTACTAGTACTCTACTACTACTACTACTCTACTACTCTACTACTACTACTACTACTAGTACTCTACTACTACTACTACTCTACTACTCTACTACTACTACTACTGACAACCCGGTGGGTCTAATATGCAAACATACTGTTGGTCATCTTGAACTTGAGGTGGGGATACAAAAGTCCTGTAAAAGGGAGTAGTTGAACGTACGCATTCAGTCACTACTCAATCTGTCAGTAGTAATTGACAATTGAATCATTGACGAGTCAGTCGCACTGCCCTGGTTCTTCACTAGATCGCGCCAGTCAACATTATTCGCAGTCTTGTACACGCACATGCTCTTGGTCAGTTACACCGCGCACACGCTCTACAAATGAGTATCTGTAAAATGGTGATTTAATTGGAGTTGAGGGAGTAGTAAGAATGAGTACTACACTCACTCACACACACACTCACACTCACTCACTCACTCACTCACTCACTCACTCACACACACACTCACACTCACTCACTCACTCACTCACTCACTACTAATTAATAATAGTACTACTAGGTAGTACTATAATTTGTGGAGATAATCTCTCTATCACAACATGTTATAAAATGAGGGAAGTGTCAATACACTAAGTACTAAGTACTAGTAGTTGTTATTGCCCATGCGGAAGCTTCTTCCTTTAACTAGTCTCCTTAGATGAGGAGATTAACTCTTAGTTCGACATATTTTCTTTCTGCTTACTAAGAAGGGTATTTGTCAGTTTTCATTTATTGACCCTTTTCCCATATATAGTCCTTCGGTCAAGTTCCCCGCATGCACCAACTACGTCCCACCTTCCACTTCTGATCAATTCCTGGCTGAGTAAAATACCAAGCATTGAATCCGAACCTTAACTGCAAGTCATCACATCATACCATGCAGTGACTGAAACTGCGTCTTGCATCTTGGTCTCACAAGCATGCTACAGTTCAACACTGGTAATAAGGTGTTGTATGCAGTCCATTCCCAAATAGGAAGGAGTAGGTCAATTAGACTTCACTCCAACACCACTAAATACCTACCAAACTTTTCCAAACAAGAGTATACTAGTATCAGTAGTTTTGTATATATAGAATACTCTAGAATTAAACTATAAAGTACACATAGACTACTATATAGGAGAGTTCCTGGAGCCAAGGTTTTGATTATAAGCTAAGGATTATTAGGCTCCAAATCATGTCTCTACTATCTGTCCATACCTACAGGTACTAACACAACCCTCTGATGTGTGATGTAAATCAACTGTTATACTCATCTATACGTCATTTGACTTTACACTTATCAGACGGGAAGACTCAGGAAGAACAGCGTCTGTCTACAGAGGAGAGGACAGGACAGAGGACAATACGATAGAAAGAAAACCAGTTCTAGTTTAATCTAAAATCCTATGATCTTTTATAGTGGTCACGTGACTCTCTCCTCTTATACATAGCATGCGCATTCCCACCCAAAGTCACCTGAAGCCTCATGTTCCTTGCTCCCCCTCTCTACACATTGCCAATCTTATTTGCAATTGTGTTTTGTCAAGTGTGTACACGGGCATTGCCTCGCTTCTTCCTAGTACCTAGCCATAATTGGCGTAACAAAATCCAAAAGGTTATTGACCATCCTATGCCTATTTACCTTAATGTAGGCGCCAAGAGATCCAGCTTTCGCCGTCGTTTGGTCTCTGCTTCTGTGCAGCCTTCCTTCTATACCAACTTTGTAAATAACAAGTTAAAGTTACAGCCTCAGGATGCTGCTAATGAGAATAATAGCTTCATGGACAAGATTCGGGACCCCACGCTCCCTACAAGAAGAGTACTTTATGGCTTCTTCCACCCATACGCCAATAATGGTGGAGGTGGAGAAAAGGTCTTGTGGCATGCAGTCCTGTCTACTTTATTGGAAGATGAACGCAATGTGGCTGTCATTTATGTCACTGCCACTAATATAGAGCCTTTGAAAATTCTAGAAAATGCAAAACAAAAGTTCCATGTCAAATTCTTGGACTCGTCTCGCATTCTTTTCATATACTTGAGGAAATTCAATCACCTCATTGATGCAAACTATTGGTCTCACTTTACTTTGGTGGGGCAGCTTCTTGGCTCGCTATTACTTGGACTTGAGGCCATGTACGAGCTAAGTCCGGATGTGTGGATCGATACTATGGGTCTTCCTGGATCTTACTGCCTTGCGTCTTGGATTCTTAAGCTACCTTTGGTGGCCTATGTGCATTACCCAATTATCCAGCCTGACATGTTTAACAAGTTGAAATTCAAGAGCCTCAAGTCGCTTGCAAACTTGCGCCCCAGTGTTGCTGATTTAAACCATATGTTCAAATTCTTCTACTGGTCTATTCTCTACTATGTCTATGCGTATTTGGGGTCGTGTGTTGATATCACTTTGGCAAATGGGTCCTGGACTTATAACCATATCTCCAACATTTGGTTCATGAATGGACAAAAAGTAATAGATCTCTTATATCCTCCCTGTTCCACAGAATATTTGATTTCCGAGTCCAACGTCAAGGCAAAATCAAGACTTAACCAGATAGTCTATGTTGCTCAGTTCCGTCCTGAGAAAAGACACCTGCTCGTGCTTGATGAATACAGCAAATTCTTGAAGAAAGCTGTGCTGTCTAAAGTTATCATTTCTCAATTGCCAAAGCTTGTTTTCTTGGGCTCGTGTAGGACTTCCGATGATACCTCTACGCTTGAATGCATCCAGAAACATGTGAAAGACGCTGACTTACAAGATTACGTGCAGTTCATCGTGGATAGTCCTTTTGAAACCGTGAAGAAGGTTTTGAGCGAGTCTACTTTCGGAATCAATGCCATGTGGAACGAGCATTTCGGCATTTGTGTGGTTGAGTACATTAGTGCTGGTTTAATCCCCATTGCACATGCCTCTGCTGGGCCTTTACTTGATATTGCGAACGTTAATGGAGCCTCCAAATCATGGACCAACGAACTTGGCTACTTTTTCAAAAGTGAAGTGGATCCTGATTTCTCAAACTCGGGCATCTCCGAAGATGGAGCTGAGTCTACGAACTTTCCAACGTTGGCAGAAGTGCTCTCCAGGTTATTTCTTGAGAATGCAAGTGATATTAGTGAGGACGCATTACAACAGAAGAGAGATTTGGGGGCCAAGTTGATGATGGAGAAATTCTCTGACGAAAAATTTTCCACGTGTTGGAAAATATACATCGGAGCCATTTCTCAGTTGGAGCAATTTTACAGAAACTTGCACAGAGACAAAGTTGATAAGGTTTATTAGAGGTTTCTGATGATACCAGAGGAACTAGTTGGATCCAGTTGATACTAGAGGAACTAGTTGGTATTAGAGCCAGTTGGTACTAGAGCCAGTTGGTACTAGAGAAGCTAGTTGATATGGTACTAGAGATGATATGATACTAGAGGATTCAGTTGATACTAGAGCTAGTTGATATTAGAGCTAGTTGCCATGGTATTAGAGATAATATCATACTACAGGATCCAGTTCATACCAGAGGAGCTAGTTCATATGGTACTACCCAATTCACTTGCTTCATACACATGATATAAGAGGTGATAGGATCTACGCGCACCTGAGCAGGATTCAACGGGCCCTTTTTGGTGGCAATTATTTAAAACACTTAATAAACTACCAAAAGATTGGCAATGAAAAAAGACCTTTTAAATACTAAATACTTTGTCTATTTTCTATCTCCTCCTGCAAAAGCAAAAGCAAGGCCTTTTATTCATATTTCCTCAGCAAATTGTTAAGTGTTTATAAAGTCGCGCTTAGATCGTGCGCAGTTCAATATATTCGGACAACCGTGTTAATTTCTTCCAATACAAAGTGTACCCACGCCCTCTAGTCCGCTTCAAACTCCCACACATCAGAATGAAATTGGACGTGACTAAGCAGTTTTCCACACGCTCTGAAAGGGTCAAGGGCATAGACTGCCACCCCACAGAGCCCTGGATTTTGACCACCTTGTACAACGGCAAAATTGAGATTTGGTCCTATGCCACCAACACCCTCGTGAAATCCATCCAGGTCACAGATTTACCCGTGAGAGCAGGCCGCTTTATTGCAAGGAAAAATTGGATTGTAGTTGGGTCGGACGATTTCCAGATCAGAGTTTACAACTACAACACCGGCGAGAAAATCACCCAGTTCGAGGCCCACCCAGATTACATTAGAAGCATTGCTGTGCATGATACATTGCCGTACATCTTGACGTCTTCTGATGATCTCAGCATTAAGCTTTGGAACTGGGATAATAATTGGCGTTTGGAGCGTACCTATGATGGGCACCAGCATTATATCATGAGTGTGAACTTCAACCCTAAGGACCTCAACACTTTTGCTTCGGCATGTTTGGACCGTACGGTGAAGGTTTGGTCTTTGAGTTCACTGACTCCCAATTATACTTTGGTTGCTCATGATATTAAAGGTGTCAACTATGTGGATTATTACCCTCAAGCTGACAAGCCTTACCTCATTACTTCGTCTGATGACAAGACAATTAAAGTTTGGGACTACCAAACGAAATCTTGTGTTGCCACTCTTGAGGGACACTTGGCAAATGTCTCGTTTGCCATTTTCCACCCAGATTTGCCTTTGATCGTCTCTGGTTCCGAGGATGGAACTGTTAGATTCTGGAACTCCAACACTTTCAAATTGGTCAAGACCGTAAATTACGGCTTGGAGCGTGTTTGGTGTGTCAGCATCTTGCAGAAATCCAATATTGTTGCTGTGGGTTGTGACTCTGGTTATGTTGCTATCAAGTTGGGTAATGAAGAGCCAATGTTTTCGATGGATAACAATGGAAAGTTGATCTACGCCAAAAACTCCGACGTCTACCAATCTATAATAAGACAAAACTCTACTGAGGGCTTGAAAGATGGAGACCTGTTGCACTTGCAGCAAAAAGATCTCGGATCAATTGAAGTTTATCCCCAATCTTTGGCTCACTCTCCAAATGGAAAGTTTGCTGCTGTGAGTGGTGATGGTGAGTACCTCATCTACACATCTTTGGCATGGAGGTCTAAGGCTTATGGTAAAGCCTTGGACTTTGCCTGGAACATCCATGATTTTTCGAATGCCACTACTTACGCTATTCGTGAGTCTAAACTCTCTGTCAAAATCTTCAAGAACTTCCAGGAGCATGTGCTGGTCGATCTTGTGTACGAAGCTGAGAAGATTATTCCTGGTGCTTTGCTCGGTGTCAAATCCGTGGGACTTTTGTGCTTTTATGATTGGGAGTCCGGCTCTCTTGTTAGAAGAGTTGATATTGATGACGACATCCAGGACGTTATCTGGTCTGATAGTGGGGAGCTCTTGTCCATCTTGACTTCCAGTGCTTCGGTCGAATCTAGCGATGGATCAACTGCTGCAGGAGGAAAGACCCACGAGGCCTACTTCTTGAGCTTTGACCGTGGTATTTACGAAGAATCGGTTGCAGATGGATCCATTAACTCTTCCGAGGGTTCAGAGGCCGCTTTTGAAGTCTTGTATACCTTGCCTTCATCTGAGCAAATATTGTCCGGTAAGTTTATTGGTGATGTTTTCATGTACACTACTGGAACCACAAACAGATTGAACTACTTTGTGGGTGGTGAAATTATCAACTTGAGTCACTTTGACCACAAATATTACATCATCGGTTACAAGGCTGCAGAAGGAAAGTTATACTTGATCGACAAGTCTTTCAATGTGATTTCCTGGTATGTGAACTCTGCAGTCTTGGAAATGCAAACTTTGGTAATGCGTGGTGATCTCGAGCAGTTTGCTACCAAAACCGTGCTCGATGAAGAAACTGGGGAAGAGATTCCTGATTTGGGCTCTGTTGGACCTGAGCTGTTGACAGAGCCATATTCAGATTACTTATCGGGATTGTCGAAAACAGAACTAAATCAATTGGCCAGATTCTTTGAGAAGTTGGGATACTTGAAATTGTCTTTCTCGTTGTCTCAGGACTTTGATTCCAAGTTCCAAATAGCATTGACAACTGGTGATTTGCCACAGGCCTATGAACTTTTAGCCGACACTCAAAAGTATTCGTCGTTTACTGCAATTGCCAATGCCCCCAAATGGAAAAAGCTTGGAGATTTGGCAATGAAGAAGTGGAATATGAAGATGGCAGAAGACTGTTACTGGTTGGCGAATGACTACTCATCTTTGTTGTTAATACTTTCATCTTCCAACAAAAAACAGCTGTTGGTTCGTCTTGCCGAGCAGGCAGAACAGAAGGGTCTCTACAACATAGCATTCCAAGCGTGGTGGTTGACTGGAAACACAGAGAGCTGCATAGACTTGTTGATTAAGACAGAAAGATACAGTGAGGCAGCATTCCTTGGACGGTCATATGGAGTTTCGGAAGAAAAGGTTACAGAGGTGACTCAGTTGTGGAAGAAGCAATTGCAAGCTAAAGGGAAAGGATCTATCAGCGATAGACTTGTGACGGACTTTTCCGCAATGAGTGTTGGCAACGGAAGTGCGCTAAAAGAAACAGAAGCTGAGGAATTGATTGATCTCGAGAACACTTCGGCAGTTGGTCCGCAGGCTGAGTCTCCGCTTTTGGATTTAGAGACCGAAGCTTAAAGAGAGTCAGGTTTACAGGAAGCCAGATTTGATTAAACAAGATGCAGAGAGATAAGTGCAGTTATGAACAGAGACTGCAGAGAATAAATAAAATGAATATTACTCGACACTAAAAACTGCATACTTGTCCATGGTAGAATGGCGTTTCCCCTCACATACTAGAAACAAATCATGGGACATTGGAAAACTGGAGGTGGTGACATTATCAGGGCTCCAGCGGGTCACGGTTTCAAACACCTTCTTCAAGCGACTCTCCAACAACACCAACTCCGGGTCCAGCAAATCCACCTGAGACAAGCGAGAAACAAACGTTCCGCCCTTGACCAATGCCTCGCCACAAAGAAGTAATGCAGCCTCGGTTAAATCTATTGACATCTTTTGGGGATCCGTATAGTTTCTTCGAAGAGCCTTATTCCGGGAACTGCGTATAAATGGATAACTTTGAGTATTATTGAAGAATCCATATTCCTGTAGAAAAGGAACGCCGAGGTCCGAGAGAATCAAGTCCGCTTGGTAAAGCAGTCTCTCGTCATTATTAGGGTTCATGGCCATCTTTTGTAATGTAACATCAACATCTAATAAGCTTCGTTCCTTCACATTCTCAACCAATAGGGAAGTAGACCCCGATTTTTGCAGGCTTAAGCCTTTCAACGCGGCTTCTTTTAGTAATTGCAATACATTATCATGAGATTTCTGTGAGAATATACTTCCCTGTGTGACGTAAGTGCCTCTAGGAGGTTGGGAGAAGAGCAAATCAAGCCCAATCATGGTACATTTTTTATAGATATGATCACAATTGACTCCATGAATAATCAGAAGCACTTGACGAGTATATTCAAACCAAGTTCCTGGAGCATAGCCTAGATCCACCACCTTTGAAACGTTCTTGTTTAGGAGCAGGAAGTGTTTAACCAAGTGATGGAAAGTCTGCTGAGCTTTTTTTTTACCATCTGCCACACGTTCTGTTCTGCTGGGACTTTTGGTAGCGTAGAATCGACTAGGGAATGGGTTAGGGAATGGACTAGGGAATGGGTTAGGGTATGGACTAGCGTATGGATTAGCATATCGACTAGCGTATGGACTAGGGAATGGACTAGCGTATCGACTAGCGTATCGACTAGCGTAGCATCTTAGATGGATAAGCGTGAATGATAGGCGTGTAAGTAACAGACCATTGACTAGCATTGTATTGAGGATGAATAATTCGCAGTGCTCACAGTGCGTAAAAAGCTTCTTTGGAAGTGTTTTAAATTATCAATTTTATTAGTGAGACTATAGAGTAGACTAGGTAGTATTGGTGCTTGGGTCCATCGGGAGGACCAAGAAATAACCAAGGGGTTTATCAATCTCCCAGTTAGGCAACAGTAAAAATATGTCTTAAGTAAGTTACTTACTAGTAAAAATGTTATTGTAGTTACACGAGTATTTCTGGTGGGTCAGGAAGTAACTATTTAATTAGATATTAGGGTGCGAAAGCTCCTCCTTGGAGTGAGCATGCCTTATTAGGGCAATGCTCTCAAAGTAACATTGAGTGAGCTCAATTAGGAAGAGGTCCTCATATGCCTCACCGTGCGATGCGCACTGGGCCTTTTCAACAGTATAGGTGTGTGTGTAGTGATCACTTCTACTCATCTACTACTGTGTAGATTCTTTGGTAACGTTTAGTACTTCTGTTATTCGTTGTTGGATTCTCAACTACTGGCAATTCCACATCTGATGGGACAGTGTAGGTTTTTGTTCCATGGTATTTTAACTAGTGTAGTTAGTGATAATTTTGCAGTCGCGCAGCCAGATTCAGAGAAATTGAATGCTCACTAGAATTAAGAATTCACAAGAATTGTAGGATTATTTATTGGAGCTATTAAAATGAATTATATAATTTTTATGGCAAAATCATTACTTAGCCACGGGTAATACTACCAAAAATTGTTAGGTTAATTAGAGTTTGGGCAAGTAGAGTCATTAAGAGGTTCAATATGAATTAGTATATATGGTGATATAGAGGGTAGAGAGGGTAGTTAGTACAGTGTACTGAAACAATCCTCTCGGAACTTCGTGGTCAGTCTTAAGCTTGTGCCGTGGCTCCATAAATAATTAAATTATCATATTCTCAAAATCTGTATATAAACCTGCATCCACTAAGAGGAATCAACAGGTACACTCACCACTACATAGACTACACTATAGACTACTAATCGACTGCTCCAAGAACTTCTTGCATTGGTTCAACATGGTTTGGGAGGGGGCACACCACGCCTTGCAAGTACAAAAACTACTAAAGGATTACACTTTTCCACATTCTTAAACCTCACCTTCTCTTCCCGTCTGAACACTCATAACGAGTGTTAACGACTTCTTATGGTTTGTGTCTGGAGGTTTTTCTGGCATGAGTTGATTGACCTCGCCGACGAATTTGTCAACATAGCTAGAAATAGAGTTTTCACCAATGGACTTTATGAGGGGAAGGTCTGCTGAGATTAAATTTAAAGGGGAAATTGGCACTATTGGAATGGGTGCATGTAAGAGGGACATGGGCTGGGGGGGGGGGGAATTCACCTTCCTGTTGATTAGTGTCGGGAAATATCTATGGTCACTCCCCGTGTCGTTATATTGTATCGAAGATAAGGCAGGGCTTCTCTGCTCAGCAACAGAAACTTGGTTGACTTCCTGGGTACTTATTGTAGGATATTTGGAAAGTTAACTCATAGTAGTAGAGTAGTAGTAGTAGTAGTAGAAGTAGAGTAGTAGTAGTAGTAGTAGAAGTAGAGTAGTAGTAGTAGTAGTAGTAGAAGTAGAGTAGTAGTAGAGTAGTAGTAATTGAGAATATACAGTGTAGTTGGAGTGAGTGAGAAATGTACGGTTGGCAGTGGGAGTGGGAGTGGTGGGAGTGGGAGTGGTGGGAGTGGGAGTGGTGGGAGTGGGAGTGGTGGGAGTGGTGCGCATCACGTGATATAGGGCTCGCGCCCCATGGCTCTCATCGTCCTTCCGCTGTGCGAAAAAAAATTCTTTCTACTACTCTTCTTCATCCTCGTCGAATCAATAATTTACCAAATCCTTTGGGAGACGAACATTATCAGCAATGTCTAAGATCACCACCTCTCACGTTCGTGCGAACGTCCAAAAGTTGTTGGAGCACTCCACAGAGACCAAGAAGAGAAACTTTTTGGAAACCGTTGAGCTTCAAGTCGGTTTGAAAAACTACGACCCTCAAAGAGACAAGCGTTTCTCTGGTACTTTGAAGTTGCCTCAAGTGCCAAGACCAAACATGACTGTGTGTATTTTTGGTGACGCTTTCGATGTTGACAGAGCAAAGTCCGTTGGAGTTGACGCCATGTCTGTTGATGACTTGAAGAAGTTGAACAAGAACAAGAAGTTGATTAAGAAGTTGGCTAAGAAGTACAACGCTTTTATTGCTTCTGAGGTCTTGATCAAGCAAGTGCCAAGATTGTTGGGTCCTCAATTGTCCAAGGCTGGTAAGTTCCCAACTCCTGTTTCGCACAACGATGACTTGTACGGAAAGGTGAACGATGTCAAGTCTACCATCAAGTTCCAGTTGAAGAAGGTCTTGTGTTTGGCTGTTGCCATTGGTAACGTCGAGATGGAGGAGGATGTTTTGGTCAACCAGATCATGATGGCTTCCAACTTCTTGGTTTCCTTGTTGAAGAAGAACTGGCAAAACGTTGGTTCCTTGGTTATCAAGTCTACCATGGGTCCATCTTTCAGAATCTACTAATTGATTTTATTTTATAATTAATATCAATCACTTTATTCTTTTTCACTGTAATACACTGCAAGTATACTCTGCCACTTTAAATTTTGGTGATGCTCATATCTTTGGTCAAGTTGAGCACCTCCTTTTTAACTCGACAGACTTCGTCTGATACCTTCTTACTACTGTCATCATCATCATCATCATCATCGTCATCATCATCATCATCATCATCATCATCATCATCGTTGTCATCATCATCATCGTTGTCATCATCATCATCGACAATAGCATTCTCGTTATCATTCAACTTGGAGTCATCATCATCATCTTGCTCATCAGGATAACCTCCTAATTTCATGACTATTCTGTTGACGATTTCATTTGGATCCATCATACCTCCCATACCAATATCACCATAGGACCCAACGACTTTCTCCACTGGCTTCAAAACCTCCATCCATGGCATCTCCTCCGATATTAGTCTCAATTGATGTTTCGTGGTTGCAGCATTGTATGCATTTCTGACCATTGCTGGGGCAAGAAGTATGGGGTAAGTTGTGTTCCATGCTCTAATGACATTTGTCAAAAGATTGTCACATAAGCCCAAGGATATTTTTGAAAGCGTGTTTGCAGTCAAAGGGCACACAATCAACATGTGGGCCCAGCGACGTAATTCGATATGCAAAACCGGATCAGATCTACTGCTCCAGGTGGTCCATTCGTCGGAGTCTCTCCAGACACGAACCTTCTTTGTTTTCTCCAAATGCAACAAGGACTCAGTGGAGATGAAGTTCTCAGAGGCTTTCGTTAAGATAAGTTGGATTGCTATCTTGTCCAGAGTGTATATATCAAACAACTTATTGATGATGAGCTTGATTTTCATGGTGGATATGGCTCCACATACACCTAGCAAAACATGAATCTTATTATCATCCTGGGGCAAGCAAGGATCAATATTTGTTTGTTCAACGGATGCCGTTGTTATTGGCAGGGAGACACGGTCATCACGCTTGAGGGTATTAGACAGGTTGTCGGAGGCAGAAGCTGTGGCAACAGTGGCAGCAGTGGCAGAGGCAGCAGTGGAAGATGCAGAGGCAGAAGCCAAGGCAGAAGCAGAGCCACACACAGAAGTAGAAGTAGAACCACTTCTTGATCTAGTACCAGACTTTACCAGCTTTTGAGCTTCGTTAATGTAGAAATGAGCATGCACAGAAGGAGATTTATGATGGACTCCTTGTTGAGGAGGGTTTTTTGTATAATCTAGCTCAGACAGGGAAGCATTTGGGGCCAGATTATTTAGGCCATTCTCGGCAGAAAGCAGCTTCTTTTTATCATGCAAAGAAGTGTCCAGAGGATTAGAAGCTTTGGATATTAAAGCACCACCAGCTTTAACAGTTTCACGTTGAAAATTTTCCGAAGACACTTTACTAATTGAAGGAGAAGACGACACAGGAAGCAGCGATGATAATTTGGAATTATTAAGGATTGGAGGAGGTGATGGACAACGTAAATTGGAGATAGCCTGGACGGCGGGAGGCACTATATCATGAGTAGCATTTTTCTTTTCATCTTGAGCAGCAGATTTCGACACCATTTCGTGAGTTATTTGAAATTATTAATATTAGTAGATATGAAAGGAGGCGATAGGCAATTGGAGAGAAAGGAAGGTAGGAATAATGAGAAAATTTAGGGATCAACATGGGACCTTGCGCGCAGGCGAGAGGGAGGGGAGGGAGAGGGGTAGGAAGGTAGGGAGGTAGGGAGGTAAGGAGGTAGGGAGGTAGGGAGGTAGGGAGGTATGGAGAGAGGGAGAGGGAGAGAGAGAGAGGGAGACATCAGAATACTGTATATTACTCTAACCCTTTTAGTCTAGCAACTACAAGTCAAGTGGTGACTCCGGTCGCGGAGGTGTTTAAATAGTTGAAAACAATAGATCGCATTGGATGAAGGTCTCGTGTTAGTAATAGGAAGGCACTTCTACCACATTCAATATAAATATATTAAGATATTTACACGTAAGCTGTAAGTTTGGATATAGGGATGTACGGGTTTTCATTAATTATAGCCCTAATTATTCTAAAGTCACCACACAAGCAGCATGGCTGTTTTAATTATACTTTTTGAGTTAATGACGAGGCAGATTTATCCAATGAGCTACACAATTCCGGTTCATGCGCACTTGCCACCAGTCAGAAAATGAGACAATAGAAAACCGCGGCAGTGTTGTCGCCGCACCACGCCACTTGCCATAGTCACTAGTGAGATAAACCAGTGCTCATTGGGTTATGAGATATTGGGTTGGGATATTGGGTTGGAATATTGGGTTGGGATATTGGGTTATTAGCTCATTAGCTTATTAGCTCATTAGCTCACTGGCTCCTGACTCACTGGCTCCTGACTCACTGGCTCACTCACTCATCGCCTCGCCATATCTCCAATCCTTAAGGCATGGCGCAACTTGCAGACGCATATCTTCTGGATTTTGCCTTTATCAATGCTTATCAATTTTATGCATAATCCAGTGTTGTGAGCCCCGTGATGTATCCGGTTCAAACTGCCATCCTTCAACGGTTATTAGCCCTGTCACTACTATAGGTTTTCGCGCGGCGCTCAGCCACAAGTTAACTTTGCAACTAGTCTTGAATGTCTCCACAAATTCAAAACGATAGAGGTCTAAAAGAGGATATAAATGATATTGACACCTTCCAACATGTCTTGAATCCATCTTCCCTGCTTCATATCATTAAAGATTCTTCTCATATTGCTACTATATCTCTGCCTCATATCATCCCTAATTATTCTAATATTTCCTTATATGTTTTATGCATTACGCTTTGCTCTGTTCCCTTGGGTTTGGACTTTGGTACAACTGGCCAGTTGATGACAATGCCTCAATTTATACAACGCCATGGTATTTCTTCTCATTTATCTTCTCCCATAATCTTCATCTTTCATATTGGATGTATGTGTGGTTGTTGTATACTTCTATTTGGTCATGTTCCGCAGCGTGTGGGATACTTGAACCTGGTCCGAATCGGTTTTGCTGTATACCAATTTGGAGCTTTGATTCTAGCCTTAAGCCTTTTCGCTCCCACAAGCTTTCTTTATATATTTTTTGCCAGGCTCTTATTTGGCATTTCTTGTGGTATGCTAAATGTAGTGGCTCCAGTGCTTATCTCTCAGATGTGCATATTCACATCCCATAAGCATGACTTCTTATATGCGTATCACCTTACTACTGGCTTAGTGATGATGGGGACGTCCAGCTTGTTTCTAGTAAAAGATGCTCGAGTCGAGTATCTCGTCTATGCCTTTCAAATGTCTCTTCCTCTATTCGCTGTGGCCGTATCTTTTATTCTTCCCTCCTTCTCATCCATGGACGACGACAAGTCATCACAAGACATCCCCTTGACTCTTAAATCTACTCTTGACAAGCTACTAAGAAATTCTGATAACTTCCAGGTTTACGAAAAGGCAGTGCAAATCTTGAACAATGCCAACAGAAATAACATACAAGTCTCGTCGTCTACCAATAATTCTAACAATGCACGGCTTATATTGTGCTGCACACTCATGGGTCTTCAGCAATTAACTGGTGGCAGCTTTTTTTTTTACTTTGGAAAAATTCTCTTTGACCTGATACTAAAGACCGATATAGTTCGTCTGTACTCAACGTTATTCCTATACTTTTGCAGCCTAGCAGGCTCCATGGTGTCATATCCATTGATGAGATATTGTAACTTATATAAGGGTATATTATGTGGTCTGATATTAAACTCCTTGTTACTAATATCATTTACATCTTTGGGAATAACCTTGGACTTATTGTCCAGGCGACAAGACGTGCTGCTATCCCAAAATAACATCATGGGACAATCAATGCTAGTGATAGTGTGCGTGTTTCAGTTAGTGTTTGCGTGTAGCTGGGGTCCTTTTGTTGGCATTATCTGTGTGGACATATCGAAAGCCAGCACTAAGATAATGAGTGTTTCGGTGTTAATTGGCTGGGCCACCAACATACTAGTGATGACAACAATGCCGGCATTAACGAAGGTTGCAGGATATGGGTCGTTTTCGGTATTTTCGGTATTTTCTGCTCTTCTGGTTGTGTTTATATGGAGATTAGAACGATGTACGGATATGTAAAGGGATATAAGTTTTTGACATGGTAGTCAGCGAGGCAGGGGATGGAGGCGGGAGGCAGCGCCAGCCAACCAGCCGTGCCCTGATTGGGTGATACAAGAAAGGGGGTAAGGTAATGCATGGAAAGCTCGGATCGAGACTGACATTAGGCGCTTTGCACCAGGAGGCGGTCCTAGGCCAAGGGGGCGGGCGAACAGACGGGCAGGCAGGCAGGCAGGCCTCTGATCAAGTGACGGCGATTCTACATATCGTTTCATTATGCTGTACGGTAACTAGTGTGTGGTGGCCACGCAGGCACTCTGCATATTGGGGACTACACATGGACCCAAATACGCCATTTCTGCAGTACATTCAACAAGAAAGTCAGGAAGCTTGGGGATAGTCGTGCCGAGCAACAGTGAGTTGGACCTGCACATTCCAAGAAAAAGGATAATTGTTCCAATCCCCTGCACGTAAACGGCTTCAAAACGCTAGCATCATCCACAGTTGGGGTGACCTTTAGCGAGCTAAAGTGTACGCGCTGCGTAACAATGTAAAAAGCTATTCTTAGTACGCAAGACACAGAGACCATAATGCGATGCGGTTATACGTGCCTGGTCCCTCGGCGGACGTTGGATTCCCTTAGACCTCAGTAAATTGGCTCATTCGGTTAGTTTGCTAAGTACCCTGGAAAATTAACTTTTGAATTGGTGGAAATGCACAGAAGCTTCCTTGCATTCTACTCTATAGATGACTTTCTTTACTTTACATATAAACAAAAAGTCTCTTTCATAACCGCACGCGCGGTTACATGCACGGTTACATGCACGATTTGAGACTTGATTCATGCATTGTAGGGATGTACATGATTTTGGGCTACCGGCGCACAATTCCATGAAAACTCATATTGTCTTTTATACATCCGAGGTATTCATGTAATTTGCTGGATCTAGTTTTTTATTTTATTTTATTTTATTTTATTTTATTTTATTTTATTTTATTTTATTTTATTTTATTTTATTTTATTTTATTTTAT
>NLAU01000591.1:0-119004 GCA_002370875.1 Metschnikowia arizonensis
TGTTAACTACTGTTAACTACTG
This sequence comes from Metschnikowia arizonensis, assembly GCA_002370875.1. Classification (NCBI taxonomy): domain Eukaryota; kingdom Fungi; phylum Ascomycota; class Pichiomycetes; order Serinales; family Metschnikowiaceae; genus Metschnikowia; species Metschnikowia arizonensis. Next base: position 23 of record NLAU01000591.1, read on the forward strand.
TTAACTACTGTTAACTACTGTTAACTACTGTTAACTACTGTTAACTACTGTTAACTACTACTAGCTACTGCTAACTATACTGCTAACTATGTCTAGCTTCTAATTATGGATGGCCCGGACAGCATGGATACCTAACTATTCCTAGCTTCTTAAAAACTCCAATAGTTTATCCATTCCTTTAATCTGGATAAGCCTGTGGATCTCTTCAAGTTGTTTCTCATTCTCCATTGTCTGATATTCCTTTTGTGCTTCATCGCTCTTTAAAGTCCTTTCTGATGTCTCTCGTCCATCTGTTGAATCTTTTAACTCATCGCATATACCATTGGAATCTTTCTTATCCGAGTCTTCTGAGTCTCTCCTTTGCATATTTAGAAGCACATTCACTGCATCCAAATCCCGCTCACTGGCAATTTTCTGGTGCTTCTCGTAGTATGCAATGTTTTTCTTGATATCTCCCCCACCGCTGCTATTAATGAAATCTAGCACAATACTCTGCTCAGGTACACGGTAGATGAAGGGCTGCATTCCTGCACCATTTGTCATGAGTAAAATTCTAGCAAGCTTAGTGGAACTTTTCGCTATCACCCGATTATCAATGGCATAGTTCTGCAAACTCTTGGGCACTTTATAGTTCACATCCACATCGTCATCGTCATCCGACTCCACCTGTGAATAATTGCCATATTTCTGCTCAAAAGTGCTTGTGTTGTTACCCACATAGGCCATTCCCTGTTGGTAGTCCTGCAATGTTATGTTGGCATCATCCGGCAAGTACGGCTGATCCTTGTACTTGATAAGGAAGTTGTTGGCCTGTACAAACAGAAGGAAGTTATTATGCACTGAAGCATCCAACACAAGCGCATCTTTAAAGCTACGTCTCTCGAGCCAATGTGACGGAACGATCGACTCTATGTGGTTCGGACACCGCCACTTCTGGCCTAACGTTTTGGCCAGGCACACCACGCCGGGAAGACAGTCCAAATGCCACCACAATGGGCAGAACTCACATGAAACCAAGGTCCGACGGTGCAATCCGGACATTTTGCATTTATGGCAAATACGCGGCCTTCCATCCGAATCATAAAGCGCTTCCACTTCCAATTCTTCATTTTTGTTGTATCCGTTAAGCTGTGCGGTTTTCTGTGCGGGCAATTCTGGTTTCATGGAGCCATCCGAGTATTGGAAGTCGTCACCTGTGGAGACATCCATGAAAGTAGAGTCCCTGAGCTTTTTGGGGAGACGGAACTCCGTGGGATTCCGCCCGTGGATTGTGTTCAAGAGTCCACTGAACATGCCATAGCTTTTGAACAGTTTCTTCGGGATCAAATCGTACTTTGCCAAGCACTCTGTGCAATTCCAATTCTCTTCGGGGATTTCCTGGAGGGGTGGGTTGCAGCACAAAAGATGGAACGACTTGGGACACGAATCACAGCAGATAAACACTCCCGTACCTCCACATGTGGAACAATAGTCGTCGTTGTTGTTATCGTCTGAGGGTTCGGGGATTTCCAGTGCAGCACGGGTCATGAGTGTGGGAGGTCTCTTTGGAGATGTGATTTTGAGCCTCTTGATGGAGCGGCCGGGACTGGAGTGGTGGCTGAAAGTACTCAATGGCGTGGCGGGAATGGAAATAACGTGCTGCTTAGTATGGGAAACTTTGGGTTGCTTAGGCACAGGTTCTCGGAGTTCCGAGGGCTGACACAAGGCATCCAGCTTGACAGTCTGAAGGTACAAAATATACTGTTTTTCCCGCTCTGCCAGAAGCCCATCAGCAGGCTTCGACACTGCCATTGCTGACTTTCTACCCCGCTTGCCTTTTCCGGTAGCCACAGCTGCACGTTTCACCTTAGCCGGCGGAAAAGACTCCAAGGTATGACCAGAGAAACCGGGCTTGGGAGGGGCCAATGGTGGTTCCACAAAAGAAGCGCCATTTTCGTGATCTAGTTTCGGCGCTTTTGACTTAATGATCGGACTATTCTGTAGAGATAGAGGTTTTGTCGCTAGAAGACCGGGGGAATCGGCACGGTGATCCACGTTCCCGTTTTGAGTATTTTCCGGGAGTGTCGCCACAGTCTCCTGGGCTTTTCTTGCCGCCACACGAGGTACACGTTTAGGCCTACCCTCGGATTCTTCCATGGTTACAGGTCCAAGGGCCGCAAGGTCATTTCTACGCCTGCGCTTTATAGGCTTGGTGGGTTTCTCTAGTTTTTCAGGCATTTCTGGATTTTTTGAATGCACTAGATTGTGTGGATTCTCGAAGTTTCCCGATTCCACTAGTTTATCAGATTTCCCGAGGTTTTCAGATTTTACTAGTTTTTCAGATTTCCCAAGGTTTTCAAATTGCACTAGTTTTTCAGGTTTCTCGAGGTTGTCAAGTTTTCTGAGTTTTTCCGATTCCATTAGTTTGTCGGAATTTCCGGGATTTTTCGATTTCACCAGTTTGTTGGATTTCCCGAGATTGATAGGTTTCCTAAGGTTGCCTAGTTTCACGAGTTTGTCAGGTTCGCCCAGTTCCACAACTTTAGCCCGTCTCCCAAGGTTTGCCGGATCCACAACTTTAGCCGGTTGCTTTTTTTTCTCTTTCATTGAAAACAGCATTAAATTCATTGGACAAGAAAGTGTATCTAGAAACCTATCTGTTTCCTCTAATATGCTTCTGTAGCGTAAAGCAAAGTGATGTTCAATCGTCGCTGTTGGCCGCCGGTGTAGTGAGTTATGTGGGTCTGAAGAAGAATGGGACTTTTCGGATGTCACGTGCGCTGAAAGGAAGGGGTGGGAAGGTCCCAAGATGGTCTATTGTACAGATGCACCAGGAAGAGCTGTGTTCAACCTTGTTTCTGCAAGTTCTATGGTCTTATAATGCAGATCTGGTCCGTCCCGATGTGGCACAGTGTATTTTCACTAGTGAACGCGCGAAAAAGGTCGAGCGCTAATGCCTGATGCGGACGCCGTAGTAATATACCTGGGTTTGGTTAGGTGGTTATGATAAATTGTGATTTTGGTATAGTGGAGTATTACACTTGTAAAGAAAGCTATTGAATGCATTGAAGGAGTAAGAGCTAAGACCTAGTACAGTAAGAACTAGTCTGGTAAGGTAGTATAGTAAGAGCGAAAGCCAGAGCAAGTATATCGAGAGCAAGTATAGCAGGAGCAAGTATAGTAAAAGCTAGTATAGTAAAAGCTAATAGTGTAATAAGAGTAAAAGAAAAGAATTATGAGGAAAGACTAGTATGAATTATAAATGGTATGGTATGGCAGTACAATGGTGGGAACACAATACAATGGTAATATAATGGTACGAAAGCTAAGGTGTAAATTTGGTACTAAAAGTGGGCCAAAGACTCCTTTTGAAGTGCTAGCAAGTACTATCTAGTGCCTAGGTGAAAATTCAAAGTGGTGTTTAGAGCTAAGAAGTGGTAGATGCTGAACTAGTGCATGGTACTCAAAGCGCTACTGCTAGTAAAAAAAAAAAGAAAAGAAAAAAAAAAAAAAAAAAAAAAAAAAAAATTTTTGGGGNAAAAAAAAAAACTTTATGGTGAGAAGCACTATACAGATATTTTGTGGTTTAGTGAGTCGGTAGTGTTTTTGTATTAGTAGTATTAGCAGTATAGTTGTTTTTGGTGTATTTGTATTGCTTGTTTTCCTTATATTCCTTGTATTTGTAATCATTTTGATTTCTTCTATATCTTCTATTTATTGTGTTGCATGTAATTGACTAGTACCTAATCCATTTCCTTGCAGTGGTACTAAAGTGGTAAAACAAAGTTTCCCAAAACGGTCCTCAAAGGGCTATTATAAGGTGTTAAAGATGCTCGACTATAGTGTGGCTTTAAAAAGTGCTACTATAAGCGATGCTAAATTTTCTACTAGAATGCTTAGTGCATCTACAAATGACGCTAAATTTTTTCAAAGCCGCTTGAAGTGTATTGCTATGACTAAAGTAGTAATTGGTGCCTACAGAATGACAGAGTGACGATAGAAGTCATGTGGGCTGAACCTGGTGCTAAACGGAATAAACCAAAAGGGACTACCAAGCTACCAAGGGTAATAAAAGGAATTACTAAACGGGACTAAAAGTAATATCAAGGGGACTAAACGGAACTACCAAGGGGACTAAACGGAACTACCAAAGGGGCCTAAAGGAACTACCAAGGGGACTAAACGGAGCTACCAAACGGACCTAAATCCGAATGTGAACTAAACTGGAGCTAAAAATAGCATTAGGCGTCGTACCGTGTTCAACACTTTCACCTTAAATAAAGCCCTCTTTGAGTCGTCTTTCTGCCAGCACAAAGATGTTTCAATTTCAGCGTAGTATACTACTCATTTATCCATGTGAACTTTCCCTTTACTTACTCTGGTCCAATTCATTACTACAGCTCACGTCAGTCAGAATTTGAACGGGGAAATAGCATACTAATATACTATAGAGTTTCTGTAATATGTAGTGTGAAGTCATGTATTTAGAGGGTAGAGTAGTTTAGCGAATAGAGTTCAGTGATAAATGATACGAAGATTTTGACATTAACAACTTAGAACTAAGAACTAAGAACTAAGAACTAAGAACTAACAACTAACAACTAACAACTAACAACTAACAACTAACAACTAACAACTAACAACTAACAACTAACAACTAACAACTAACAACAAGGATGGTTGCTTGATTATCTAAAAATATTTAGCAAGACCACTAAGAGCATCAGCAGTATCATAGAACAACTAGCCTCTGTGGATTGGGTCAGCCTTTGCTTTGGGAGCATGTCTTTGGGAAGAGTATTGCCTTATGGGTTATCACGGTCTGCACCATTCAAAGAACTGACTATGTGATTTGAGTATTGATCAGTAGGTTTTGTCAGGTGTCTCTGGACTCTGGACTCTGTTAATATAAGGATGTCTCTGGTGACCCTGGTAATATAAGGTATTCTCTGGTGACTCTGGTGACCTTAGTAATATAAAGTAGTCTCTGGTGACTCTGGTGACCTTAGTAATATAAAGTAGTCTCTGGTGACTCTGGTAATGTCAGGGAATATAAGATTGTCTCAGATTTTGTCAGGTCATGTTGTCTCAGATGTCTCGTAATATAAGATTCTCGTGTCTCATATAAGATTCTCGTGTCTCATATAAGATTCTCGTGTCTCATATAAGATTCTCGTGTCTCATAAAATTCTCGTGTCTCATATAAAATTCTCGTGTCTCATATAAAATTCTCGTGTCTCATATAAAATTCTCATGTCTCATATAAAATTCTCATGTCTCATATAAGATTCTCGTGTACTCTTAGCTTAGTCACATTTAGGTCAGTTAAATATACCAGACTTGATAATTTTGCTCTCAATAAATATTCATCCTCGTTGGCCTTCCAACATACCTAGTCTCATCAATATCTTCACCAATTTGGGCAGGCGGCTAATTTGTCTCTTGTAGTGTCCTATTGTTGATCAATAATGGGTTTGGGCTAGGTATTGGAAGGCAAATTGGTTTAAAGTACAGGATCAGGCCCTTCTAAACTAACTACAATCACAATTTCTTAATTCCACCAAGAAAAAAGTGTCTAGCACTACGTGAATACAGTCTCGAGCCCCGAGCTTATTCTTAGCAAAGTATATTTAGACGGGCATCGTCTAAATATAGTTCTTTATTCATATATGCAGCTCTGGTATTTAAACGTTGCACCCAGGTTCTACTTAAATTGTGATGAAGTAACCTCTAATCACAAAAAGACAACTCTTGCATCAAAAGTGCTTTAATGGAGTACTCAAATATGTTTAAAAAAAAAAGCGTATGGTTTTCACTTATCGCCGACCCTCGGGTTACCCCAAGTGACGCGACCCCAGCTCTAATTCCAGAAAAGCATTGTTCTTGACCAACATTTTTTTATTGACCAAAACAAACCAGAAACAGAAACAGAAATACAAACACAAATACAAATACAAATACAAATACAAATACAAATACAAATACAAATACAAATACAAATACAAATACAAATACAAATACAATTATAGTATATTGTATTATAATATAAAATATAAAATATAAATAAAATACGTACGTACATACATACATACATACATACATACATACATACATACATACATACATACATACATACATACATACATACATACATACATACATACATACATACATACATACATACATACATACATACATACATACATACATACATACATACATACATACATACATACATACATACATACATACATACATACATACATACATACATACATACATACATACATACATACATACATACATACATACATACATACATACATACATACATACATACATACATACATACATACATACATACATACATACATACATACATACATACATACATACATACATACATACATACATACATACATACATACATACATACATACATACATACATACATACATACATACATACATACATACATACATACATACATACATACATACATACATACATACATACATACATACATACATACATACATACATACATACATACATACATACATACATACATACATACATACATACATACATACATACATACATTCATACATTCATACATTCATACATACATACATTCATACATTCATACACACATACATACATACATATATACAAATCACTTTTTCTTTGACCACTTTCTTAACCACTTTCTTTCTAAATTCTCTTTCCAACTTCTCTCCACTTTCTTGTGTGATTACCAGACTTCAGCCTACCAACCCAAAATTGTTGCTTTGTATTGACCAAACTACTGGGTAGCAGCGTGCCCAGTCTCTGTTGCAGCACTAGTCCGTTTTCAAAGTCTCGAACTACCTGCTCAACCCCTAATGTGGAAATTCCGAGGTCGTTAAAGTTTCTTTAGAGTAGTGAATTTTGGATTGTCTTTTCAGGTTTCCGTATCTCAACTGAATTTTCCGTATAACTGAATTTTCCCTACTAAATTGTCCATATTGAATTGTCCTTACTGAATTGTCCCTACTAAATTGTCCATACTGAATTGCTCCTATAAGTAGATGCTGCCGTATACCTGGATGCCCCTTATTCTTTCTAATTAATCCCGTATATTTTTTAGTCACTGCTTTTATTCATCCTAATAGGTATGCCTAAACAATCTACATATTCTGGAAATTACAGTTTCGTCCTAGTGTTAATCCAAGTCAATTAATGCAACTACTCAAGTTAGCGGAATATGGTTGGAAAAGACTTTTAACTCATTTTTCACGTTTCTTGGAAAGCGTGGAACTGTATGTATGTGTAGCCTTGAGCCTTGATGACCCCTGAAATAGTATTAGTAATAATGTGTGCACGTCCTGGTTCTGTATATCTTGACTGTCATGGACAATGCTTTCAAATTCTTTGAAACTTTTTCACTTTCAGCCACTTTAACCACTTTAACCACTTTCAAATCAAACTTGTGCCTTCTGAAAAACACCCCAAATATCACTTGCTTGTTTACACATCTTCGTAGGATGTGGCTAAATAAAAAGAACCAAAATTTCAGTCGTCGGAACTTGATTTTAAAATCCGAGAACTCTTACCAAATTGTTGGGTTTTTCTTGTATGAGTCGCTATACCCTTGGTTTTAGAGTACTCATTAGTTTGACAAAGTATGTATATTATTTGAAGTATTGGCTGTTGCACCCGAGTCCAGCATGGTAGTATTGGCACATTTTAAAAGGTCAATTTCTGGTGGTAGCTTTTGTGACAAAGGTCTTCCACTCATATACAAGCTACTACCCATATGCCTGTTCGGAGGTTTTCCAGAAGCCTACTTGACCAAAGACCTACTGTCCAAAGAAGACATACTGTCTGTTAGATTCTTTATGATTATTTAGTACTTCCAAAACTCTGTTTATTCGTGGATGGATTTTCAGAAAGAGGAATCCTTGAGTCTTATGTAAAAAATTGGGGCTTGGGTGTAACCATGTTTCCACGTCCTACATCCGGTAGTAGGGAATTGGATAGCCGTTGTACTCCTATTTGTTTGGGTCAAGGACAAATCCGGTAAGAGTAGGGAGTGGTTGAATTGTCGTTGCCTACCTGCTTTGTCAGGGTCTATGGCAATTCCACGTCTGATCGCAAATCGTAGGTGATTTTTACTCCCATGGGTAGTGTGATACCCATGGGGGATCTGACACTGTCCAAAGACCTATTGTGGAAAGACATACTGTCCAAAGACATACTATCCAAAGACCTATTTTGGAAAGACATACTATCCAAAGACTTACAATCCAAAGTCTCCCACTCCATATACAAGCAATTTTCCAGATGTCTACGGTCTAGAGGCATAGTTGTTAGAAGCATAGCTGTTTAGAGACCTACTTCAAAGTCTTCCACTATATATACAGGACACTCTAGAGCGTGTCCTAAACCTCTCCAGAAACCTACAACTTTTTATTGCATCTACAGTGTTTCCCCAGTTCCAAGTCCTCCTCTCTAACTCAAAATCTATCTCTATCTATCTTCGTATACTTCTTTGACTCTTTCTGGTTCGCGCACGCTATCGTTGATGCGCAGTGCACAACACAGCATTTCCACTTGTCATCTCACCAACACTACCGCTTCGCTACCATCAGCATTCGCTACTATTAACTTTTTTCAGGATCCACTTTCTTGTAAAATGAATACTCTCAGATGTGGCGAATCCGGTGCTGGCACTCCGCCGGCCTCTCTGCACTCCTCATACGCTATAGATCCCATCATGTTCATGATAAATGAATGTATGGTGATATCTTCAGCCATGCGCAAGAGTAGTCGGTGGGGCCAGGGTGGCGTGGCGGCAATTCTTGGCCATACGGACGTTTTTGGCGATGACGACTCGTTCTTTCTGAATTTGGGGCTTTCATCCCTGATTTCACTGCCTCGGCAGTCTCCGCTTTCCTCGGCCCAGTCAAACCCGCTACATTCCAGTTTTTTGCAGTTGCGCTCCATTTTGTCAGAAACGAGTGATATCAATAATGTGGATACATTGACCCTTTTGCAACCATTCTTGTTGACCATAGAAAGCAGTTCTACTCTGGGTAGTGTCACAGCATTGGCACTCAACACCATCCTGAAACTCCTCCAGTACGAGATCATCTCGTTCCGCTTCAATATCCTGTCTAATGCAATTATACAGTTGATGACGTCTTTGACACACTGCCGCTTTGAGGCCTCGGACCAAAACACCGATGATGCTGTGTTACTTAAGGTATTGCGGCTCTTGGAGACTATTGTGGTGAGTCCGCTCTCGGCCTTGTTGCCTAATGCGGTCATCTCCGAGGTCATCCACACGTGCTTGTCTTTGGCTTGCAACAAACGACGCAGTGAAGTGCTTAGAAGAGCTGCCGAAATGGCCATGGTGGCCATGACCGTCAAAATCTTCCTGCGTGTCAAGGAACTCGAACCCGAATCTTCTACCGGAGATGACATTCCGGCCTACACCGAACTTCACCCGGATGTCATGGGTGATGAAACGGTGGCCCAGGAATCAGAGTCACGTGACCCTGATCTGCCCCTCAACGCTGTTCTTGCGCTGGCCACTATCGATATCGCTCCGGCTTCTCCTCGCAAGACCGGATCCATGGATTCACCCGACCAGTTTGATATCCAGTGCATCAACGAGTTCTTGGGTCTCCTAATATCCATGTGCAGTCCGTCCAATCAGTACCAGCACATGGAATCCACTCGCGTGTTTGCCCTTTCGTTGATCAATATTGCCGTGGAAGTGGCCGGAGATACCATTCCAGACCATCCTTCGTTGATGGCATTACTCGCCGATCCTGTTTCCAAGGATGTTTTACAGATCATTTCCTCTACAGAATCACACGCTTTGCTCCAGGCGTCTCTTCGTTTATTTTGCACTATGGCAGTAATTTTGAACTCACACCTCAAACTGCAGCTTGAGTTGACTTTTCAGCTCTTGTTCAAGTCCATTTTGCCCTCCATTGATAGCTCCTTGAAGGGTAATACCACTATAAAGGGTAGTGCAGCCAGCTCCCGGCCTCCTGCTTCCAAGGAGTTGATTGTAGAGTCCATTTCTTTCTTATGGACTCGCTCGCCGCTGTTTTTTGTGGATTTGTTCAAAGACTTTGATTGTGACTTTGAGAAATCCGACTTGGCCAATTCGTTTGTGACTTTCTTGTGTGAGCTTGCGTTACCAGAATCGGCGCTCATCACCACGGATAATGTGCCTCCAATCTGCTTGGAAGGCATCCTCTCCTTCGTGTCTGGAGTTAACGATCGGACCAAATATTACAATGCTTCTGTCGATTTGCACTCGTTGATCGCAAACAAGGTGCAAAAGAACTCGTTCATAAAATGCACGGAGATTTTCAACGAGAACCCCAAAAAGGGCCTTAAAGCATTGTGTGAAAAGAAGTTTATCAACGACCCTTCAGATGCCGCGGAAGTAGCCAAGTTCTTCTTCCAAAAATCCATCCGCTTGAACAAGAAGGTGTTGGGAGAGTTTCTCGCTAAACCAGCAAACATCAACATACTCAAGGAGTTTCTTTCTCTTTTCGATTTTGGCGGGTTGAGAGTGGATGAAGGTTTGAGAATGATTCTCAAATCGTTTAGGCTTCCTGGAGAATCTCAGCAGATCGAGCGGATTGTGGAGCTTTTTGCAGAAGCTTACGTTTCCTCGCAAACAAAGGAGAACAATGTCGTTCCTGACGATGTTGAGGACAAGGAACCAGTTTTGCCGGATCGAGATGCAGTGTTTATTTTGTCTTACTCCATCATTATGCTCAATACCGATTTGCACAATCCTCAGGTCAAAAAGTCCATGGAATTTGATGCCTACCGGAGAAATTTGAAGGGAGTTTACAATGGAAAAGATTTTCCGGAATGGTATATGGCTGGTATATACAACTCCATCAGGGACAGGGAGATCATCATGCCAGAAGAGCACCACGGAACAGAGAAGTGGTTTGACGATGTTTGGCACAACCTCATCTCTTCGCAGACGAAGTACGTCACAGACCACAAAACCTCTGGGCATAGCTTTGATCAAGCGACGTTGTGCCAATTTGATAAGCTCTTGTTCGAGTCCGTGGTTGACCAAGTGTTGGGTACCTTGATGCAGGTGTTCAACGAAGCTTCTGACGATAACATCATCACCAAATTAATGTCGTCCATCGACAAATGTGCCAATATTTGTATTGTATACAAGCTTGAGGGAGCAATTACTAAGTTGATTGGCAAGTTGGCCGAAATTTCCACGCTATTGAACCACAATTCTTTGCATATTTTGGAAGACGATCACTTGAGGCCGGAAATCCCCATCACGCAAATTCGCATCAACAAGTCTAAAGAACCAATCACCGTCAGTGAAATGTCAGTGCATTTTGGAAGAGACTTCAAGGCACAGTTATCAACGGTGGTGCTTTTTCGCTTGATTAAAAAGTCAGCGTGTGTGGTAACGGAGTCGTGGAACGAGGTATTAAAGATCATATTCAATTTGTTTGAAAATTGTTTGATTGATCCAAACCTATTCAGCGAGTTCCAGAAGAAGCTCAAGCTTGGTCCTCTTGGAAAGGTCAAGCCGACATTTGTAATTCTGGCAGTGAAGCCACTCAAAGAAAGCAGTCTTCTTTCAACCTTCTCGTCGTTTTTGAAAAGCTACTCCGACGAGCCTACTCCACCAACAGACCAAGAAGTGGAGTCTACCATCTCCACCTTAGAATGCATCAAGTCCGTCAATATACCAGGAGTGTTCGATATTGTTTCCAAGGCAGATAAGCTGCACATGTCGCTTTTCGTGAAGCTTCTTTTGCAGAACCTCCCTACCTTCTCTGCAGAGACCAAACGGTTTTACGAGACCAAAGTTATGTTCATTTTTGAAACGGTTGTTTGTTTCACATTGATCATTGATCAAAACGAAACCACCAAGAGTGTTTTGGACAAGCTCGCGGAGTATCTCCAGTCGCTGCACACTTCCAAAAAGGGCTACCTTCGTTTGGTCACCTACTATTATCTCTTGATACGTCGGAGCTCGGAATCAAGCAAAGAAGCTATCCAGGAGACATTTTCGCGACTTTTTTGTTTTGAAAGAGATACCTTGGTGAATCATGGAGCGTCGGTGATCCAGCCGTTATTTTCTTTGGTTGATCATGACTCTCCAACCAAATATTTGTTGACAGATGACTCATACTGGAAAGTGATGCGGGTGTTGGGCCAGCTCGAGGAGTTTGCTCCGGAACTCTTGGGCTTTGCAGAGTCCATCATCACCACTTCTTGCGAGGATATCACGGAGCAAAACTATGTGAGCTTTTTGGGGTTATTGGATGAGATTTCCTCACTTGGAGCATCAGGAGCTGCATATGAACAGGGAACCGTGGAACCAAATGAAGTAGCCAAAAGCAAGGCCGAGGCGCTGGTGCAAATATCCAAGAAAAGCATCTGGTTGACAGGAAACTTGAGTGTGGAGCAGGGACAACAGTCGTATCCTCTCGTGCAGGCATTGGCACACCAATGCTTCAACCCATGCCGCGAAGTCAGATCCACGGCCATCCAAGTTTTAAAGAAAACAGTTCTTTGCAGCAAGATCACTTCAGACTATACGGCAGAGGGAATGTTCAACTTTGGCTTATTTCCATTATTGGCAGAACTCGAAAAGGACGAAGTGATTCAAACCGATGGTGTAGGTTTTTCCGAAACTCATCTACAGGTGTTGAGTCTTGTGAGCAAAGCATTGCTCCAATTCCACGTGAACATGGACTCGATCACGGAAGTATGGCTGAGCACTATGCACCATTTTGTGGTTTTGATCCAGAAGTCACCGGATATCAAGGAGCCTAGTTTGGAGATATTGAAGAATATGATTCTTGTGTTGAGAGAGGAGACGAATTGTACCGAAGAATTTTGGAAAGGGACGTGGGAGACACTTGGGAAGATATTTCCAGATTTGGAAAGGGAGCTCAGGGTTTTGGAGCAAGAGAAGGGGCTCACTGTTCCAGGCCAAGAGAAGGAGCTCATTGTTCCAGGCCAAGAGAAGGAGTTCATACTTCCAGATCAAGAGAAGGAATTATCCAAGGAGCAATAGAATGACCCAACAAAAGAAGCAATTGATGCAAACAAACCTAAAAACAGTGGAGCCAAAGTGAATTAAGGCTGTCGTGAGAGTTAAAGACATATGCACCTACACCTGTTATGTAATGCTATAGAAGAGAGATCATAGACTGTCCTGGAGATACCGAATTTAAACGAAGATATATTTGTGTTAACGTACTCGACCTTAATATTGCCTTTCTGTCTCACGAACTCTGCCTTGACAATAATGTTTAGATCCTTCAAATTTTGTTTTCTTTGACTCATGATAGATTGATCGTGGCACAGTAGTTGGAAGTTGTATGCAGATTCAATCTCCTTATTCTTGATCAATAGTTTTCAGTGTGTTGAGACAAGGCGATATTGAACAGCGACTCAAGAAGGTGTATAAAGGCTTTCCCATAAGAGTGTGTAGACTGCGCAAGACAAACTTATTGCACGAGTAACCTTTTGATAACTTGAAGTGGCAACGAGAAAACGACCCAAACTTTTATTGATGAATAGCTCAATCATAGTATCATAAATGATAACCAATCATACTACCATGTAAAGGTGAGCAAATTTACTCATTGCAACTTGAATTTTCACCTATTATTACTATGACTATGACTACGATTACTTATTTTTGTAATCAGTAATCATATTTTTAACATACATTCCAAGGCATTGAAGTTTATTGTTTTTGTTAATATCTTCAAAAGTTCGCATTATTTATTTACTTGTCCAAAATTTGCGCAAAATTGGTTTGATGCAATTTTAATTTTGGTAGTATATATTACTTATATACAAGTTGATGCAAATAATTAAACATCTAATTCATCTTCAATCAATTCAGAAACAACAACGTCAAGTAGATTTATCAGTTTTTTTTGTAGCACCTAGAATGTACGGAGTCAAGGTACTTCGTTGCTTTGTTATATGCAAACCAGAGATATATTATGTGCAGGTTACGTTTTCAACTCACCTCGTGCCCCATTTCGTACTTTGGTCTTGTAAGGTACAATTTACATATTCCTGTCTAATAATATATACTAAAACATAAGTTGAAAGAGTAAGACCATGATTTACTACTATCATGTTTTACTAAGAAGATGAAATACTCGAGACAATCTAGATTATTCTAGACACACACTAGAATGTTATATTAGAAATATAATCCACAATGCTTTGGACAATTCTAGGGATCAACCTTATTAGCATTACAAAGACCATTTTGCCAGACACTTTCAAGGGAATGGGAATATGCCTCTAATTAGTCTCTGCAGGGCTCAAACATTGGATTATTCCGTATCTATCAAACATCTCTACTCCGGTGCTCCATATCTTTAATTTATCAGAATATACAGACCAAGAGGACTTTTGAAAAACTGTTTTGCAAGCAAGAAAGCCCATTTCGTCACTAGCAAGACTATATTGGTGGGGTTGAGAATGGAAATGTTCTGGAACGTCAAGAACCTATTCTTCTACACATGTCATGATTACTATCATTTATTCCATTTGGGAATGAGCCCAGTACATTTTTACAATTTGTGCTTTATGTGTAGTCACTGAAGTATACTTATTTAAAAGTCTTAGTAGTGATGGTACTTAGTTAATAGTCACTAATATTGTCCTAGTATACATAAATAGTGAAGTACATGTCATCAGTATTATAGTGACTACTAGTATATCCACTAGCTACTAGGGTTTTATAGACTTTTAGTAGTAATAATACTCACTATAGAACTCATAGCCTTTTATACTTGGAGTGTAATAGTATAGTATGATTACAGTATACATACCCATAATATTTGTTAGATCCTGATGGCTAACTAGTACCATACTGATTATGCCTACCGTCAAGCACCCTAATAGCTCCTCTAATGCACACATGTTTCAGTCTGCCCTTGTCCTGGTTGCCTTGATCTTTCCTTAAATAATCAAGGAATACAAAAGACAAAATGCTACCCTTCCCCCAAAGAATCTATCACGTGCGGTATAACGTATAGGTAAAAAGTATACTTATGAAATTAACCCTTAAAACCCTTGAGCTTCTGAAGAAAGCAATACGATTAAGATATATATTCCTTCAGAGAGTAGAGGACTACCAAAGATTCTATCCCGGCTTAAGTGTAGTTGGCTACCTCAACATTGAGGGGAGTCCAGAAGTTGGTCACATTTACTTTAATGCACATTTGCTGAGGTATTTTGGAAGAGTCCAAAAAACCATCCATTGATTATGCCATTTGGAACCCAACCTATTTAAGTAGTACTCGATTCCTCCTTAAAGGCTCAACGAATACACTGAATTACAAAGTAAGATTTCAAAAAACCTAACCATCTGAAGTACCAGCATATACGGTTCAAAAGGATATACTTCTAGACTATAGAAAAGAAAAGAAAGTTGTTTTCGTCACTAGCGACACTATGAACTTTGAAACCCTTGATTAATTCACCAATTCAATGGAATGAACTCCATTTTCCCAGTTTGTCTTTTCTGTATTCAATGGGTTGGCTACCTCAGTATTGAGTCGAACAGATGTCAAGTACATTTATTTAATTCACTTGGCCTAGTCAGCTGGGATCACCTGTAAGTGTGGTGGAGGTCAACATAACATGAAATTGAATCCCATTTGGAAAAACATATCTATAAGGTGCTTTTTGTTCTAGTTTTGTATTCGCTTATTGTAATGTTCTCTAGTAAGTGTGAGAAGTGTGTGTATCGAGTCATCAACTACCTGTTAGGCCCGCTTTTATGTTTGAGTGGGCCTTTACCCTTCCTTACTACATCAGTAGTAAGGAGGTAGATGTGAGCTGTATTCTAACAATTCAATCTGTAAGTCACAGGCGTGCCTTTAAAGCAGCTAATGTTAAAGGTGCATAAGTCGCGCCCTAGGCACTCCTATTGCGCTAATCTGCAATTATGGAAGCAAAACTTCTTTAATATCCAATAAATACTTTCAAATGGGGGTAAATAAATAGACATTGTGCATGACATACCTTATTCTTATGGATACTAAACTAGGGACCTTTTGATTGACTTCTCTTTGTCCAATCTCCTTCCCTCACTCTAATAAGAGGATTCCTCCGCTCTTATATAGTTTTCCAGCACTGTTGTGTGTATATAGCAGGCCGGCGTAATCGACACCTTTTGCCAGCACAACCTCAATGGGAATTAAGATAGAATGCACCTCTGCACCTCAACCTTGACCATGCAGGTCTTAAATTTCAGTGTGAGATGTCTTGCATATTCAATAGCTCCTTCACTTTCAACTATATGCGAGACGACGTATGGAGCTCCTACCTTACCTCATAGGGCTAGACCCTCATCTGCTGTTGGTCAACAATCTATTCTTAAAAAGCTTCTTGACCTTTTTTATGGAGGTCTTAAAACTCTTCAACAAGTGAAGTTGTTGTATTCTGCATACAATTCCATGTATACTTTTAGCTGTGAATTTCCTGATACTTTCGCATAAACTGGAACGGTTGTCTCATTGGAATTTAACAAATCTAACAAGTGAGGAGATTCGGTTTAGTTTTCTGTCATAATATATTCAATCTCTGTGTCTTATCTAAGCTAAGAGCTCAATTCTTGTCGCTTATCCTCAATCGTAAGGGCGCCTGGGCGCCCATATATAGACCCCACTAAAGCTGCCTGCATGCAATGGCTCGGACCACATCCGACCACCGTCAGATCACTTCTGACCAATCACAAGCTTGATGAGGTAGCAAGCATTGTATCCTTACCTTAACTGCAGGTCCTGCAAGATTGCTTGCATTGACTGAAACCGCGTGCTGCACCTTGGTCTCGACCTCAACCGGAGGTCTCACAAGAATACCCACAGTTACACATAAGCTGCAGATCTCACAGGAACTCCCACAGTTCAACATGCATACCTCTTCTTGTTTCATCTGCACTATTGTGCTTCTCTGGAACATATGGCACTCGCGTCAATGTTCGTGACTTAACCTTGTACTGCATGCAACTTGACAGTTACCTGCACTCCCAAGTTCATACAGGCCATATTTCCAACACTTTTTGCAGCATTAACTATCTAGTCGAAGTTCTTACTTTCCAGACAACTCGTAAGTTTTCTTCCAAAACAAATTCCTAGTCAATATTAAGGGAAAAAAAAGGTATCCTGTGATTAAACGATTCTGGTAGGTAAGCTTTTTTGACGATTAACTTGGGTTGGTAGATTCAAATGTTGAAGTTCCTTTTACATCAGTAAGTATAACAATACCTGACCATTGGACATCCCAAAATTAGCAATGACCCACCAAGATATTATGGCGTGAAACATCTGGACTTCTCCTGTTTCGAATGTGCATTTTGTTTGTTCTTGTAGGACAACGGCATGTGTGTCAGTAATATCACGTGGTGTATCATGTGCCATCACGTGAGTAACTTTGTGTCACGTGATAAATCACTCTTCCCTCGCTGCGATGGCTCCAGCTTCTCCACAATGGTTTCTTACGCCGAGAGAGCTCGCACTCATGCGTCGCCCGTCGCCGCCCGTCTTCTAGAGCTCATGGAACAAAAGCAATCCAACTTATGCGCCTCTGTGGATGTCAACACTACCGCAGAGTTCTTAAGTCTTATTGATCAGTTGGGCCCATACATTTGTCTCGTTAAAACTCACATCGATATCATCGACGATTTTTCGTATGAGGGTACCATCGAGCCATTAGTGGCGCTTTCCAAGAAGCATAACTTCTTGATTTTCGAGGACAGAAAGTTCGCCGACATCGGAAACACCGTAAAGAAGCAATATGCAGGAGGCATATATCAAATCGCCAAATGGGCCCATATCACCAACGCCCACGGAGTCACCGGCGCAGGAATCGTACAGGGGTTGAAGGAAGCAGCTGCAGAAACCACGAACGAGCCACGTGGCCTTTTGATATTGGCCGAGCTTTCCAGCAAAGGGTCTCTTGCATATGGCGAATACACCAAGCAGACGGTGGAAATCGCCAAGACCGATGACTTTGTGATTGGCTTCATTGCTCAGAGAGACATGGGCGGTGCCGATGCGGGTTTTGATTGGTTGATCATGACGCCAGGTGTGGGATTGGATGACAAGGGAGATGCCTTGGGCCAGCAGTACCGCACAGTGCAGGAGGTTATTTCCACAGGGACGGATATCATTATTGTTGGCCGGGGTCTTTTTGGGAAAGGTAGAGATCCAAAGGTGGAGGGAGAGCGTTATAGAAAGGCAGGGTGGGATGCGTACCAGAGCTGTCAGCAGACTATTTGAAAATAAAAATCTGACCCATGTATAGTCCTAGAAATAAAATTATGATGCTGGAGTAATTAACTCTTTCATTGGGATTAACCATTTGTTGTAGTCGGACGACTTCCACAACGCCAAGATCTTATGTTATGGATCCAATTATCCAATCGTCTAATGGTCTAATTGTTTAATTGTCAATTGTCTAATTGTTAATCGTCTAATTGTCAATCGTCTAATTTTCCAATTGTCCAATCATTAATCATCAACCGTCAATCGGAACTATGCTAATGTAAAATCCTTTTGGTCTGGCATTTTAACTTTCATTTCAAGCAGGGCCATATCTCTAAGACTCCAACACTTCAGCAGCGTCAGAAACACGCGTACGCATAATCTCAAACACCAATAGCCCCACAGAAGTGGCAGGGATAGTCGTCAATGCATTCCGGCCAAACCCCTTGTAGGCAAGCTGCATCCAAGACAACTGGGACTTCCGTCGCATGTTTTGTACATAGTGCAACGTGTCAAGGTATGAGTTGTAGTAGAGCTTGATGAAAGGCCTGGTGTGTGCAGGCGGTCTCGACAGGTTGTAGATGTCTAGGGCCTCGAGACGGTGGAAGTGCGTCTTCTGGAGTTTCAGGAGTGGGTATTGCACAGATAAAAGTGCAAATGCAGCAGAGGCGCCCGCTAGCAAGATGAATGTGGAGCGCAAGATCCGCGTCAGCCGGGCCTGTTCCAAGCGGACCATTTCGGGGTTCACCTTGGGCGCCGACTCCCCACTAAGATACACAAATTTGTCGCTGATAGTCGATAGCAAGTTTCGGTAAGCAGAAATGACGCTATACGTGAGGTTATAGCCTTTGGTCTTTACCACCTCAAAGGTGGAAAAGTAGAACGCAAACCCAAAGCTCTCCTTGACTAAAGAAAAGGCGTAGCCGGCGAAAACACCCACGAGCCCAATTTCCTTAAGTTTATGAGCCCCGTACTTCCACAAGTTCTCGTGTTTTCCTGATAAAAGTTCTGCTGTTGACAGACGGGAGTAGATTGCGTCGATGGGGGCAGCCACCAACGATTGTACTGCACCTGCGATGAAACCTGCTTTCCAGGTATCCACTGGTGAATAACCTTTGACCAAGAATCTTGCCTCTGATTCTTTTCTGAAATGCGATTCAACGTTGTGATCGTGTAGTTCTTTTCTTTCCTTTTTATATTTAGTTTCCTTCATATAATCACATTCTCTATATTCACCTTCCTTCTTATATAGTTTCTCCTTATACTCACCTTTTCTTCCTTTTTTCAGTTCATACACTTCCTCCTTCTCATGTCGACGCTTGTCAAATGTATTCAAACTCGTCAAGTATGTCCCATACAAAATAAACCCCGTGGCAGAATTCGCCAAAAGAGGAGGTAATAAATGGTTCGGTATAAAGCGCCAACCCTCCCGCTTAGTCACGTTTATAAGCATGGCCAAACTCGAATGCGTATAGAATTTGTATGGCTTAGATGGGAGTCCAAAGTGACGATTGGCCTGCTCCCTAACATACACCATGTAGTCAAAACGAGAGGGTTTGAAGAGCTTGATGGGTGTCCTTAGGTATATGGCAGAGATCTGGTATATAAGAGCCCGCAAACCGGCGCTGGAAAGGGAAACAGACTGTGTAGTGGCCTTCTGGTCGTCACTTCGTAGCAGAGACATAGGATGGAAGAAGTGTATACATTCAACCTGATACTGTAGAGTAAGAGTATCTATGAATGAAGAAGGATGTAGCGCGGATATCAAGCTAGTCTATATGCAGTCTACATTAGAAGCGATGTTTCAAATAAGCCTGTTCGAGCACCACCTTAACAGTGTAGAACGATGAGTGGATATGACTGATATTTGCTTTTCTATTGCATTCAAGCTCGTCCCACGGAGATTGCCTTAAGCAGTATCCTAGTCATCAACAGAAGCAAAACCAGGCGTAAGTTTTGTGCAGATCTTGGGTCTCACTTGGACTAGAACAACAACCTCCCCAGAAAGAGATAGAAGGGAACCTTAGGGATTAGGTGAAATAACATTGACAATCATCTCTCACTCATCTTTCATCCATATTTCATTCTCATTCCTGGCTTTCACTCTCACGGTAGAGAATTATCTCGCTTTGCTTGAAGTATCGCCGTGCATCTTCGTCAATCAATACCAACGACAAATAAGTCCTGGTAGAAAATTTCTTATTGACATCTTTGAATGTCGGAGTCAAGTTATATCCACCCAAAAAAAGACGAATTGGAATGCTCTCGCCCTTCACTGGGGCACCGTCCATTATCTCAAACTTCACTAGGGTCTCGCTGTTCACCACTTGGTATGGAGGAGAGCCCACGGTTTCTCTGCGGATCAAAGAAATTTCCATATGCTTGATTTTAAGCCGTACAAGAAGAAAGAAGATGCGACCCACAATCACTTCTTTGAGAGAAAATCGCAGTTTCAGGTACTCAAACTCGATGTGCAAGCAATGTTCAATTCCGATGTCCATTTTTACCGAGCTTTTGGGTACAACTGAGGCATCAAAGTCTATATTTAAAGCTTTATCTTCAGCTTTCCCTTTCCCTTTCCCTCCTATCTTCTCTTCAGCTTTCCCTTCAATCTTTCCTCCACCTTTTCCCCCAATCTTTCCTTCATTTCGTTTCAACTGGTTTTCCGGTCTCTGTAACACCTTCTGCTCATGTACCTTTCTAGCTACGCTCTGAAACACCCAAAGCTCCTTTTCCCGCAGAATCTCCTGCTTTCCCTTTCTTGTAATTACCACTCGGATGTAATAACGTAGACTGACATTTTTTCCATGGTACGACTCATATTGCTTCTCAACATTCCGGAATTCAAAGGGAAATGTTTCCGGATGCGCCAAAAGCCCGGGAGACGCCAATTCTGTAGCCAAAGAAAGAAAGTCCGAGCTGGTGATGACATCCAAATTCGATTGGATGGTTCCGAGAAGTTGCACTTTTATGCCGATATGCTCTAGGGTCTTTCCCTCTCTGAGCCGCACAGTGACTTCTCCTTTAACGGACTCGCCGTCTTTATAGATAGGAATAGGTTCGATTCTGCCTTGTGGTAATTTAGACTCGGTACACTTTCGTGTGCCTTCATCCGATAAACGAATCTCAATATCAAAGGGTGGTTTGAAGAAGAGAGACATTTTCTTTTGGGGACTCGGTTTTTGCGTATTTCTTAGAGGCTGTGATGTCTATTAACTGTAATAGCGCCCAAAACCTTGTGTGTAGTGTGGGCTTATAATTTCGTGAGGTTAAACAGGTGGTATATACTGTAGAGGACGCAAGCCGCTGTATGCAGATCGTTGAAGTGGGGCATACACCAGAGGATTATATCAGTCACGTGCTGGATCACGTTTTGATTTTTCCGGTCTTTTAGATTTTTTTAGGCAGGTGCGCTAGAACGTGACCACAGCGTGACCGGAATGCCACATCGCGCTCCCCGATGTCCCTCGTATATCTTCTTTCTAGTACTGCACATTGTCCATCCGATCATTGTACGAAAAACCCCATTGTCCAACCCGCTGGCATATCATGCAAGGAACTTCGACTTTCTCTGCATTGTGTAGGATCTTCTTCGAGGTGCTGGAAATCTCGACCCCTTATTCCACCTGTATCCATGCAGTTCTTGATACGTTATATGCGCCGCGACGTTTCACGTTCCTCTTCCACACTGTTTCATAGCGGCACGACGTGTTTCATCTGTTGATATCTGTTTCGTGTTTGTTTCACTCATGCGTGCAATGATCTTCTTTGTTTCAGCCGCTTTTCCCGTTTCCCTGCGGCAGATCGCGCCACTGTGGAAAATTGGAAATGTCGATCAGGCCAAACTGAAACCTTCCTGAAACAGTCTGAATGACCTTCTTATCGTTTATTGGATTATCGCTTTGCCGGTGTTAGTAGCGTCCTGCATAGTACCACAGTGCTCCACCTGTGAAAATCTCTCGCGCTAACTCTATTCCACTCATATCCCCTAGGTCGCTTCTGAACATCCAAGTCCATCTTTTTTGCGGTTTTTTACCGGCATCTGAATCGTTCAAATCACCTGCTTTATTACATTTTTGCATACCATCTGCTTTTCTCTGCCGGCTGTTCCCGCAAAAGCCGTACATAATCTTACATACACTACAGCCTGTTCTCACATCTGCCGGTGGCCGAACATACCTCTAATTGCCAATCCAGTGCTGACTCACAGCTTCTTTTCCATGAAATATCCCCTTCAATTGCATCTTTAGAAATCAACATGTCTGGCGACGATATTCCCCCGGAATACGTTGCCCCTCACGTGGAATCGTACGCCTCTCTCGAAGACTCTATCAATTGCCTAGATACTGTGATCGCCCTCTACGACTTTCCGGGCACACAGCCTTCTCATCTATCGCTAGATCTCGGTGATACAGTTTACGTGCTTTCTAAACATGAAAGTGGCTGGTGGGACGGTGTCTTGGTCAACCAAAAAGCAGAGGTTTTGCGGGGCTGGTTCCCGGAAAACTATGTCCGCTCAGTTAACTATGTGCAGCCGGTGCTCAGCAAGCTACAGTCAAACAAAGAAATTGATTCGATAACCGCTGCAAACACTGCGGCTAATGTGCTCATTCCACAGTTCACGAGCTTGCTCCAAAAATCGCCTTTGGGCCTGGATTTTGCTCGTGACTCCTCTTCCAATACCAGAAAGAACTCCGTGGTGAGTTTTGCGCTGTCTGAAACGGCGACTGTACCTAATGAGCCAAAGAGTCTGTTACGGCATGACGAGCTGAAACATTCTCTCGATTCTCCACTATCTAACTCCTTGCACCAGCCGTCTTTTTCCTCCACCTTGTCGTTTGAGTACTCAAACAATGCTTCTTTTTCGGCGAATGACCTGGATATAGATAAGAACAATTTACTTCCGCTAGAAGAGGTGGAGGCAAAATTGGCCGAGCTCAAAGAAAATGAGCAGAAAAATGTCATCTGGATTCCTCGGCTTATGGATAATGGCGAACTTGTTTATTACTGTGAAAGCTTGAATATCCACTGCAGTCGCTTGCCGTTGTCGCCAATGATTCCGGAAATCGACCTCCATAATATGAACATGAGTATTCCGTCCAAAGAGGCTATTGACGATTACTGCATGGTGATCAAACTGTTTCCCACCCTAACCACCAGCGACTCCAATTCTAGAACTTCGTCTTTGGCCAAGTCATATGAGACTCGGAAACACTCCAGCACAAGCACATTATCACAATCGAGCTCCTCGTCCTATCACAATTTCGATCAACCCTTTTTCAGCATGCCAGGGCTCTTTTACAAGCAATTTCTGGATTTGACCTATTGGACAGAATTGAAAGAGAAGTTTGATCAGATCTTAAAACTCACCTGGAAAGCTCTCAAGGACTCCAGCACCCAGCTTTTCACCATGCATTTGTCCATGCTCACTAAAATTATTTCTATTGTCATGAGCGCGGCGCGACTTACCCAGAGCGATTTCGTTGGTTCCAAGTACGAGAAATCGATCAGGCATAAGCTTAGGCGATTGTCTGAGGCATTTTCACAAATGTACATCAACAGCTTGTTACATTTGAGCGTGATGCACTATACACAATCGGGCGAAGAGTACGCCAATCTTGATATCTACGGCCTAAACAAATCTACTAGCTCTACTGCTCAAGGAAGTTATGCTTCGTCTCGCACTTCTGAAAGCACTGTTGCAAGAAGCGGTGCAGAGAGTCCTTCTCGCCTGATAACCAATGAAAATATTCCCTATTTACAGAGCATTGAGAAAGATATCGAAGTGATCAAATCCAAATTCAATAAACTCACAGAAATATTTCTATCGCTTTCCGCGAATAAAGTGGCTCTGCTGAAAGATTACGATGGCTCGGAGAATTCACATGATGATGGTCAAGAACGCTACAATATCTTGCCGCAAGTGTACCCTCGCTTCATTACCAATGAGTTCAATGGTGGAAATTGGTGCAATCCCTTTTTTAGTGCAGCTCACCCCTTCCTAAATTCCAGTGGAGATCAACTCAAGAACAAGTACCATTCTAAACTTGTGATTGATAGTACCGCCTATGAGCGGTGTGAGGCAGCCACCGAAGAACTAGAATCATTGAGTAACGATGTGCTTGAGCTCCTCAACCCTGGAAAACAACACTTGTACTATAACGAGACGTTGAAGACCGAGCGGAATGAGCAGGTACTTCAACTCATGTACAAGCACCTCCACGAAGTGAGTACTTTGGTGGATACTTTGGAACTGTTAGACTTTACAGTGTTTTGCCTAACCCGGCGAAATGCCTCTATTGATCTGACAGAAGAACTTTATAAGACGGATAGTCCCGAAAAAGCAGGCTTGACGTTCGACTACCCAGCAGTTCTTGAGTTTTTTCAGTACAAGCAGCAATTACATGAAAATGTGGCCAAAATCATCACCTACTCTCAGTCTCTCACACTCGAAGACCCCGACTCCTTTTCTGTGATGAAGGAGGACGAAGCAGTGCTATACGCCCGAGATGCAATGAAAGATTCGCTCGAAAAGTCGGCCATCTTTATAAGCAATATTTTGTTCAACCAGAACAAGAGCAAGGCCGAAGACAGGATCTCATTTAGTCAAGACCGTGCTTTGGCGGATCTTTTGATAGGGGGAATTAATTTACGAAAAGAAATTTTGGCGCTGCTTCGGATCTTAATTGAAGAAAGGGAATCCATTATCAATTACTCCACCAGGGTCATGCATGATGATTTTAGTGTGAACTTAATTATGGCAGAGCGGAATAACACATCGGCCGCAGTGAAGCCCGAAGATATGGGAAATCACTACATCAGTGGAAAGAAGAAAAAAGAAGACACGCCTTGGTTTCTTGAAGGAGACGAGGAATTTGATTTGCTTTTAGATATGAACGGCAATATCAAGGGTGGCACGAAAGAAGCATTGGTTGCACATTTGACATGCCATGAATCCGTAGATGCTTCGTTCAAATCTGTGTTCTTGATCACTTTTGCCACAATACTACCCTTTTCGGAATTGATTCATTTACTCGTTCAGAGGTTCAATATCGAGGCGCCGGACGGATTGAGCTACGAAGAATACTTAACGTGGAAGAAATTGAAGCAGAGCCGGGTGCGGTCTCGACTGTTGAATGTAATGAGACTTCTTGCCGATAAATACTGGTGCAGCTCATATCGATCCGAACCGGTATTGAAGAAGTGGTTGAAATTTCTTAGGTCTCCTGAAGTGCAGGCATTTCCCATAAGCAAAAATATAATTGAGAGCGTGGAGGCAATACTTGGCGGTGCAGATCCACTGAAACAGAAGTTGGTGGTGAAGCAAGTGGAGGGCAAGGTTCCTGCACCTCTATTCAAGGGATTCACCTTGAGGAAAATGAGGTTGTTGGATATTGAGTATGTTGAACTTGCCCGACAGCTCACAATTCGAGAGTTCAAGATCTACTGCAATATCTCTAAGCATTCATGCATCAGCAAAGTATGGGGCAAAAAGCTGGGCCTCAATGAGTCAGTATCGAGCATTTCCACTTTCATTAAAGCATCGAACCAATTGACCAATTTTGTGGCATATTCAATATTGAGAAAAGACGATCCCCGCAAGCGAGTTCAGGTGATTCGCTACTTTGTGCAAGTTGCAGAGAAATGCCGGCAATTCAATAACTTCTCTTCGATGACGGCCATCATTTCGGCGTTGTACTCTTCGCCAATTCACCGGTTAAAAAAGACATGGGCTTTTGTTACTAAAGATACTCTTACGCGGTTACAGCATATGAATAAGTTGATGAACCTGAGCCGGAACTTCAACGAGTACAGAGACATGCTCAAGTTTGTGGGTTCAGAACCGTGTGTGCCATTTTTCGGAATGTACTTGTCGGATCTCACGTTCATTTACCATGGAAACTCGGACCACTTAATGAATCGATCGCGGATGCTTAACTTTGCCAAGCGGACCAAAACCGTGAATATTGTCATGGACATCGACCACTTCAAGCAGGTGGGCTACAACTTTGTAACGGTGCCTGAAATCCAAACATTTATTGAGTTGTGGTTCGACAAGTGTCCGTCGATTGAGGAACAGTACCAGTTATCGTTGAATATCGAGCCACGTGAAGAGCCGGGCAGAGCAGTCTGCACACCTATAGATCCCAAGGCATATCATCATGTGATGGCCATACGATAATGCCAGAAGTGTTACGAAAGATATTTGATAAATGCATGGAAGCATGATGATTCATGTCTATCAGTCATTTCAATGTTATGAGTTAATGTCACCAATACATTTCTGAGTAACAAGCAGTATCATACATCTGCTTTTGAATAGACACTGTACTACATGATCCAAATTCATATTACCTTTATGGTCAAGCAATTTTTATCAAATTTTTGTAGCAAACTTACATTTCATGCAAAATATTTATTTTCTAATTCTATCAATAAAATATACATTTACTGTTGCCTGCATCCAGTACCGCACTTAACCAGCTATCAATAGTTCAACTCCAAAAGAACCATCCAATGTTTAACAAACTCAAATCGCTATCCGAAGATGTGGTCAAGAGTTTCAATGAGGTGCAACAATCGGATTCAGCCAGGAAAAATATTGAACACATGTCGCAATTAAAGAATTCACTGGGAATTCTCAAGTCAAAAACGCCTGAAGTTTCTGAGCTAACACAGCCGGTGGACGAGGCTGTCAATGAAGAAAAGGGGGGAGAAGGGGAAAAAGAAAAAAAGGGGGAAGAAAATGGTTCTGGTTCAAATGTGTCAAATGTGTCAAATGTGTCAAATGAGTTAAATGGCTCTGGTTCAAATGACTCTACAGAAAGAAACCTGAATGGATCAAAAAACCCCCTCCTGGGAATCGACTTGGAGCAAGTGTCCCCTCTTGTTCAAGCCAAATTAAAAAAATTCCTCAAGTACGAGGAAAAATACCCCATCCTTTTGGACGCCTACAAAACGGAAAAGCGCAAAAATGAGCTAATAGTCACCTTTGAGCACGTCTTAAGTGAGTACACGCCTGTTTCGTCAATTGGCGATGTGGAGATGTTAGTGGAGTTTTTGAAAGGTCTCAGTGAAAAAGCCTCGTTACTGAACGAGGAATTGCGGAAATCAATAAGCGAAAACTCCCGCTTGGTCAAGCAAAATGCAGAATTGGCAAAGAAATACACTGATTCACAAAAGACTCTATCGTATGCTGAACAAAAGTTGGGAAAAAGTGCTGAACAGGTGGCACGGCTTGAAGAACAAATCAAGACTCTCTCAGAAAAGAGCTCGGAAACCTCCGACGCCCACGACATTTCCGAACTCAAGCAGGTGCGTGGTTTGTATGAGGCAGAGAAACTGACCAATGCAGAGCTTTCATCCAAAATCGAAAGCCTAGCGAAGGACTTGGAAGTGTTGAAAGCAGTTAGCGGTGCCGAAAGCAGCATTTCTGAAAACCTCCAATCGCTGCAGCTTCAAGTGGAGCGTTTGAAATTAGAATTGGACTCTGAATCTCACAGAGCAGAGAAAGCTCTGAAAAAAGCTGCAAAATTGGATGTGGACCTCCTGACCTTAGGAACCAAGCTTTCTTCTGTAGAGAAGGAACTTGCTGAGGCCAAGAAAGCGGCGGAAAAAGCCCACAAACTTGTGGGTGATCGTGAAATGACTATTGCTGAAACTAAGAATGCAGTGAAAGTCAGCGAGGAGAAGCTTGAGAAACTTTTGCTGGATTTGAATACACGTGAACAGGAATTCCAAGAATTGACTGCCTCTTTCGACAGCTTCAGAAAGGAGCTGGAGAAATCGGCCTCTGAAAATGCTGCAGTGATTGAGCAATTGAAGACCCAAGTTGCTGATTTGAAAAGGGAATGTGAAGAGATGGAGAAGTCTCAAGAATTAAAAAAACAGCATGTTGAAGCCAAGTCTATGGAACCCTCTTCTGAAAATTCTGATGGCTCCAGGACCCAAGATGATTCTGCAATTGTAGAGCTCAGGAAATCTCGAGATGATCTCCAACAAACGCTTTCAAAAAAGACCATTGAAATTGAGGATTTGAAGAAAACGGTAGAGAAGACATCCAAGACTTTGGCAAAAAGTCTTGATACTATCAAAGATAAAAAGAAGCAGCTTGGAGAGAAAGAGAAACAGCTTGAAGAGAAAAAGAAACAGCTTGAAGAGAAAAAGAAACAGCTTGAAGAGAAAAAGAAACAGCTTGAAGAGAAAGAAAAACAGCTTGAAGAGAAAAAGAATATACTGCAGAATTCCAAAGATAGTATGAAGCAAGCAGAGCTAGAAGCATTAAAGTCACAACTCGAGCAAAAATGTGATCAACTAGCTCAGTTGGAGAAATGCAAAGCTACTCTTGCTCAAGAATTACGAAACACAAAGAAAATCGTCGAGACTAAAAATGAAGATCTTGACAGTGTCAGAGAGCTGTTGAAAGAAGTGGGCAACGAATTCATGGCCGCCAAAGATCAACTCAAAGAGATGGAAATGAAGTGTATCAGACTAGAAGCGAGTAAAGAGGAATGCGAATCCAAAGAAAATGCAGAAAAAGTCCAAAGCTTGGAGAAACAAGTGAGTTCGTTGGAAAAACAAATACAATCTACCAAACAAGAAAACACTGCGGAAAATGAGTCCATACAGAGAAAATTCCGTGTGGATCTCCGTGCGATGCAGAAGAAACTCACTTCCGCAGAGACCGAGCTTGAAAGAAAAAAATCCGAGCTTCTGGAGGTCAAAAAACAAGCACAAGCATCTCAGGAAGAAGCAAGAATTGCATCACAAAAGGTGGTACATTTAGAGCAGGAAATACAAACCCTCAAAAAGGAAACAAAGTCATTTGAGGAAAAGTTCAAGAAGTGCAATGACAATTTAAAAACTTCGGAGAAAGCTAATGAGGTGTTGAAGACCGAAAAAGAAAAGCTCAGCGCCCGTTTGGACGAGCTCAATCAGCAGAAATCCACAGACTCCGGGCTCAAACTCGAAATCGCTTCTTTGCAGTCATCCATTAGTCATAAAGATGAGCAGCTCAAAGAGCTCAAAGAAACTTTGAACAAGAAAAACACTGAGAGAGATTCGTTGAACAACCAGATTGCCACGCTTAAGGCCCATGTCGAAGACTTGCGCAAAACCAATGATTCGCTCAAAGGGGAGAATAAACAATTGATGCAGAGGACTGATGCCAGCGCCGAAAAGGCCAATATTTTGACCAAAGAAATGACCAATCTTCAAATTGAAAAGCAAAAAGTCATGACGGATCTCGAGAACTTGAAGCTCAAGCATGACAATTTGTCTCGGACAAAAGCCCGTGCATCAGAAGATGTGCAAAAAATAAAGTATGAATACGGCGAATTGACTATGAAGGCAAAGGAGACCCAGGCTAAGATCGACACTTTGGAGGAGGAGTTGATAGAAGCTAAAAACCTTCTCCAGGAACGCACCAGAGAAAGTGTCACGTTGAGAAGAATGATGATGGACAACGAGGAGATGTACAAGAGCAAGTATGGGGAGTTGCGGAGCGAAATGAGAGCTTTGAGCGACGAGAAGACAGAACTCGAGGCCGAGCACCAGGTGATTTTAAAGAAGCGGCAACGGGAAATCGATGAATTGAAGGACTCCTGTGAGAGAGCCTCCAAGCGCATTGCTGACTTGGAAGCAACATACGATGAATTACGAGCCAAGGCAGAGAAGGAAACGCACCAAGTGACTAATGAAGATAAACAAAAGGTCCAGGAGTTGGAGTCTACCATCCACGACATGAGGGCCGCCTTTAGCACATACACCAAGAAGTCCGCGGACCTCGAGAAGGCCAACACCATCTTGAAGCGGTTGAACGATGAGTCCAGCTTGAAGTTTGAAAGATTATCTAAGAACTACAAGCACATCACGCAGCAATACCAAATGATGAAGGAAACGCACGAGCAGCAGACTTCGGTAACTGCACAGAAGGCCGTGGAAGAGGACCACAAGCCTGACCCAAAGCCCAATACTGCTTATATAAAGAACGTTTTGGTGGGGTTTTTGGAGCATAAGGACCAGCGCCTGAAATTGCTTCCTGTTCTCAAGGCTTTGTTTGAGTTTGACGATAATGAGGAGAAAAAACTAGTGAATGCATTGAGATGAGCCTGCTTTAGATACCAATGAACAGATTTATTTCATCAAATTAATTAAGCATATTAACCTAACAATGAATCTTACCAATTGAATAATAATTGAATAATATAGAACGATTTATTGATCATGTGAGTCAACGGGAGCAGTGGCTTTAGGCAAAATACACTACACTACATTGCATACTACTTACTACTTACTACATTGCATACTACTTACTACTTACTACATTGCATACTACTTACTACTTACTACATTACTGTTAGTTCCTCGAGAGTAAAACACGTCCCATGAGGATGATTATAACCTATACTATGCATACAGTCTCAAAAGTGGCTCTTCCAGAACTAAATATTATTGTTTAGTTTTTAACATTGTCTAATATAGATCACTTTGTCTAGTGCATTGTCTAATGTAGACCAATTTTACTAGCGCCTTCTTCATTGTCTTGGGCCAGCTCCCTTAAGGCCTACTCATATATCCCCGATTCCTATCCTTGAGGAATCATCAAAGAATGTACCAGTCAAAGAAATACCTCACGTTATCAAAGAATCTTACAAATACACTACTATATTACTGTAGTATACTAAATACCACTTACTATTCATTACTCTACTACTACTGACTATTCATTACTCTACTACTACTGACTATTGGATATCACTACCTCTACCACTACCACTACCACTACCTCTACCTCTACCTCTACCACTATCTCTACCTCTACCTCTACCTCACTGTACTCACTGATACACTACACTACTAAACACCACTTACTATTTACTACAGTACTATTACTGTACTACTACTTACCATATTACACGAAAATACTTCATTTTGCTATACTCGACTACACTATTGTATTTGAATTTGGTATACTATACCACTTTTCTATACTGTTAGATCCTCAATGGGTAGCGCAATACATACGGATGATTATACTATACACTGTGTAGTCAAAAACGATAGTAGCTCAGGGACAAGTCAACCACCTAGAATTGGCTAGCCACTTAGGATAAGCCAATAATATTATACAGGACTATCCCAGCTTGTTTATCTATTTAAGTACTCAACGAATATACAAAATTACTGAAGTACCTCATATCAAAATCAAACAACATAAAAGTATTAATGTTGATTTCATAAAGTATATACTAATTTTCAGATAAATTAATGTTAATTTCCTCAAGAAGGATCGAGTGCTACTTACATATGATACATGTTGGCCCAAGAAGGTGGACATGTGGCTGAGCTACTTTCTAGACCACAGCGATGCTATAATACGTATGGGTGGTGCTACCAGGGGATCAAACAATGATGTGAATTAGTAAAGGTGTTTATAACATTTTCTGTGTCAGTTATTTAATGTGGAATATTATACCCTCAGTTTTCCATAGGCATATTCTTCACAAGTCAGTGATCATTGACAGTGGAAAGACGCCAGTGGGCCTTTGGTAGCTGTTACAATTTCGTAATCCGATGTCTTGGCAGCGTGGCTAAAAGTCAGCTTGATCAGTACTCTCATAGTAAGCAGAGAACAATTACTCTTGATATTACTCATAACATAGGGGGGAGCTCTCCAGGTTTCTAAAGTCTGGAAGTATAATCGTATATTTTCGTATTCAAGTTTATAAGCCTGCACAAAGATGCTCATTTCACTTTAGCGAAAGCACTGAACTCGGATCACAAGCGTGTTCTGTGGTCAAAGCGTATTCTGTACTTTTTCCCACAGATTTATGTAAATTTTGTACTCACCACTTTTCTTATCTCCGCCTCCACTATCAAAGCAAATAGTCCTTTTGCCGTTTGATAATTTGAAGACCAGACAAGAAATCGAAAATCCTCCTCAGTAAATTCCTTTCGGATATTTTTAATCTCCGAATTTGAACCTCTCTCCAAGCGTTTTTATCATGAGACTGAATTACCCAACTTTCGCAGCCACAAATGGTCAACGAAAGCAATCTTATGTGCCAACAGCGCAGATGGAGCCTTTATTAGAGCAGGGAAACAACAATACCTGTAACGTTTCTTCAAAGTATGCCACTGCTACGGAATACATGAAAGGCCCTTCTAATGCTTATCATCGCACTGACCCCACAGTCACTTTGTGCAAGTCTTTTGTGGGCATTTTGAATTGTCAGAATTTGAATTGTACCTCACTTCAAATCAAACCAGTCCAATTTAAGTGTGGCAAAGCAAAAATCTACTTTTTTCCAGAAACCTAGGGACTTGTTGCTGCCAAAAGGTCTTGCCTTATTCGAAAAGGAAATGCCTGCTGCTCCCGGATTTGGGTGCGAAAATGCGCACTCTGCAAACCCAATACCACCAAAGAAGCTCAAGAAACAAGAAAACAAGCATGCCATCCATTTCCAAGCCACCAAGAAATGGAGCAAGTTATTTGAAAAAATCAGACTCTTGAAAAAACACAATGATTGTTATGTCCAAAGAGTTTCTATTTGCCATGACGATGACTGTCCTGTAAAAGGCAGATGGGTGCGCCGCCTTTCTGCAAGTCGCACATTTTGCAAACTCCATGCCTTTGCACTTACAGTGAAATGCAAGTTAGTGAACATGGACTTGGTCAATTTGGGTGAGTCTCATAACCCTGCCTATAAAGGAATGGACACTCAGCAATTGGCTGCATTGGCACGTGAATATCACAGCAAACAGTATAATGTTTCCAAGTATCGCGCGAAACTTCACCAGGAACTCAAGCAGGTGTCTGCTCGAGCAGATGAGAGAAGGGACCAGTATTCCAATCAGGGATATTTTTACTATGATAGATTTCATGTTAATCTCGAGAATCGCTCTAAAGTTGTCAAACCTAGATATGGTCTCGACGCGAAACTCTATCGAGACGGGTTTCATTACCTTCAGAGCCAAAGCAATGAGAAACAAAGCAACGGGAGACCAAGTATTGGGAGAAATGAGGACTTACTGCTGGAGTTTGTTGGAAATCCTGAAGCCAGGGCTTAATAATCCAGAGCTTCAAAAGTTTAGGGTTCAGAAGTCACAGCTCCAGAACTCAGAGTTTCCAAAGTCAAAACTCACAAAGTCCCCAAAGCTCCAACTTCCAAATACTTTAACCTCTCAACTCCCCAACTGATAATCAAAAATTACATTGCTCAATGCCCCATCTATGATAGTGACAAAGTCATTCCCAACCTTCCCCTTGCTGATAAAGAGCCAACGAAGTCTTTGATCACTATAACTACCGCGAAAAGCCAGTTCAGTATTACCCGTCGCAAAGCCACTTTGAAAGATATAAAATCAACTACTGCTAGCCCTAGAAAAATCCCAGAAGATATAAAGGTAGCATTGAAGCACAAGTCTGAAAGCATCAATCACAAAATTAATGAGATTAATCCACCCAAGGCTGTTGCTCCTTGCGCTTCTCCTTTTATTCCTTTGGATTTCAGCATATTTAATGGGCTTAGTACTCCAAATGCCTTTATTCCTGTACCTCCCTTCACCATTGAAACAATAAAACCTATTCGTATGATGAGAAAACTTGTTAGCGCAGTAACTGACTGCGAAACACAATTTGATAGCTGGCTCCACAAACCAAAGAGCCAATTATGGATGCTGCTCGACATTGAAGTCGCGTTAGTTCCTCAACTCAAGAAGAACACTTCTTAAATACAATGGCTCTCGGTTGTTTTTTTAAGGTTCTCTGCAAGACCGAAACAGAGAGCGATCTCATTCATTACTTGGACTACTTAAGACTGGCAGTGATCCTAGAGAAGGAGGATGAGAATATGACAATTAAGCATGAAGAGAGCCGTGAACTCTATGGAACATCACCAATAGTTTTCACTCATATTTTACCTAAGGATTTTGTCCAACTCTATTTTCTGATGGTGGAACCCTGTACTAATTATCTTCGACACTTGCAAGCCATGGTGCGCGGTCAAGACAATTTGATGAACCAACACAAGAAGAGGTTCTTGGCGCAATTCGATATCTATTACCGCATTGAAGAAGACTTTCTTTCCCTCTTGGAAAGTCTCCAGACTAGTGGAGAAGTGTTTGTGAAGATATGCATAGACATTGGCAATTGCAGTTCCAATGACAATTTGGCTGCCTACAAGCACAGGCTCTGTGCAGGGACCTAAAAGCAATGGAGGAAGAGGAACACAATGCAAAGGTTAGCATTGAGAAGATCCCAGCTAGAAAAAGCTTGATAAATGTGATCCGTGGCCATTCTGATGCCTGTGAGGTTAAGAGAAGCTACCAGTATCAGTTCAGCAAGGTTTGGGTGGAAACACTAGCCTACAATCCACTAACGCAGATAGAATTGGATGACATCTTTGGTTGCCTTAGTTCGGAGTACCAGCATGGCTTTTTGGATGAAATCCTTCGCTTACAGATCTACAAAGTATTGGAGAAAAAGTTGGAGCGCATCAAGACTCTCAAGAAGTGAGAAGAGCGCGTGGTGCTTTTCAGGTAACTATTGGTGAAGTTGTTGCGCAGTAAGCAATACGTTTACGTATTGCGGAAGCGAAACTTCTCCTGTATCCACTAACTCCTTTAGTCACGGAGAAGTAATTAAATCTGACTCTGACATATGTTACTCTTATAACTGCTAAATTAAGGAATCCTTGAAAGTATCCTTTCTCTCAATTCTTAAACTGATCCCCTTTAAGAGAGTGGCGGCCGCAGCGCTCTCTTATAGTGTTTCAACAATACTGATGCGTGTTGGGAAACAAAGGCACAATAGTGTGCACCTAGTGCGCGCTATTGCCGAAGCCCTAAGCACAAGCCCTAAGGCTTTATTTCCTAATTGAGAATATAGCCCTAACAAGACTATATGCAGCGGAGGCACATCTCGATTATAAAGGGAAAAGTTTTCACATGGTCTAAATAATTAATCAAATCGTTACCTGGGGAAGGATATACCAAGATGTCCTCCAGACTCACCAGAAATACTTCTCGTGTAAGTTATGATGATATCTCACCTCCTACTACCAAGGAAGTTTTCACTTACTTGAGAAATATTATTATTATTACTATTACTCCTTAACAGGGATACTAATGTTGATCAGTCCCCATGGTTACTACTTGGTCCTCCTGATGCACCCATGTACCAAGCGGACCGGATTTATACCTCTTTGCAATGTGTCGTACTGCATCTCGTCCAACCGCCTCGGTCTTCTCACAATAACTAAGAAAAAGAAAAAGCACGTAGGAGAAGTGTGAGGATTATGAGCTCTTTTGGTAAGGTCTTATGGTGGACATTTCGCACTATGCGGTAATGATCTCCATGGAAACTTATGGATTGTGAGGATGCGAAAATGAACTATTAGAAGGGGCATTGTGGGCATCGGTCAATAGCAATGGAACTCAGTCAACTCAACTTAATCCTCATGGCCAATTGATTAATCAACTTTCGCTCTTTTGCAATCATTTGATTCATTTCCAAAATCTTAGACGGTGTAGGTATTTAAGATGATTTGCACAGGTCCTCAGTGTATGTAATGAACCTTGTTGAGCGGGACGGGATTTTGAAAGATAGAAAATCAACTTCACTATATAACCGAACCAGAAGAGCAAGTGTCTTTTCAAATACTCATACCTTTAAGTCTATAGTATCAGTGAGTATGACCATAGTAGGCACGACTCATTGGAGACTAAAATACCAACATAGAACTTGCAAGAGAGAATTAAATAGTGTAGTCTTAAGCACATTGAGCACACATACACCGAAGCAGGTAACATATAGTCAATATTCTAAGCTGGTAACATGTTGTCAACATTTCATGCTGGTAACCTATACGCAGATTTAAATCTACATCCTAAAATTCACACCGTCGGTAAACTACTAAGGTCAGTTTCCATACCCTGCATAATCTATTAGTACAATTCTGAATAGTACCATACATTGTATATTGGTTTTGGATCTGATAGTGACCAGTCATCGTCCTTCTTCTCATATTTATCTGGTCGGATCAAAGCCTTATCCACACAGGCTCTACTGTACCACTTTGGAGAAGTCTTGAAGTCTCAACTTAACTCCGAGGAACGAACAGCATGAATAGCAATAAGATGGAGATAGAGACATGTTCAAGGATGCTAATGCTAAAGTGGTAGTTGTACAGACAGCGACTTGAGCAGCTAATCCAACAGCCAGCTTGCTAGTATATTACCAACATAGGACTTCGACCTGTCTATCTTTCAACTTATATTTTAGTATATATTGATATACAGGGATATGTAAGTTGTACCTTACAAGACCAAAGTGTTTAGACGAAGTGCGAGGTGGGTGAAAACTTTTCACCCACTAGCAACCTGCATATACTCACAGGTCTGCGTATAACATATCCACGAAGTACCGTAACTCCGTGCCTCCTCGGTACTCGTTGAAACTATCTGCCTATATAAGTAGACTACGATTTCTCTCCTTGAGGGATCAATAAATGACGATAATTAATTAAGTAATAGATGTACACAAGAATTCAAAACTTACTATACTACTTACTACTTACTATACTACTTACTACTTACTATACTACTTACTACTTACTAAACTACTTACTACTTACTATACTACTTACTACTTACTATACTACTTACTACTTACTAAACTACTTACTACTTACTAAACTACTTACTACTTACTATACTACTTACTACTTACTACACTAGTCATGTTGCGAGTTTCCATAAATCTTCGCATAAACTGAAACGGTTGTCTCATTGGACTTTAACAAATCTAACAAGTGAGGATATTCGGTGTAGTTCTCAGTCATCATACATTCAATCTCTGTGTCTATCTAAGCTAAAAACTTTGTTCTTGTGTGTTAATCTTCTATCGATAGTGCGACAGCTCTCCCGTATATATTGGAGTTAACCCTTAC
The DNA here is from genome assembly GCA_002370875.1 of Metschnikowia arizonensis. Taxonomy (NCBI): domain Eukaryota; kingdom Fungi; phylum Ascomycota; class Pichiomycetes; order Serinales; family Metschnikowiaceae; genus Metschnikowia; species Metschnikowia arizonensis. The sequence continues at coordinate 37,262 of NLAU01000591.1, forward strand.
CGTCTAGTGTTCCTGTCCGGGCTGTGCTCTCCATGTAATTATTGTGCAAACTCAATTACAGAACACAGGTAGACTGCTTCAGAGTGCATTATGTGCTCACACTTGGCCTTTGTCTCTCAACACCTCTGCACTCCCACATCTGATATCGATGTCTCGTAAAGGACAGTGGGTGATGCATATGCACATACCTCTTGTTCCATCTGCACTATTATGCCTCTCTGAAACTTGTGTCCAAGTTCATACAGGCCATATTTCCAACAAGTTCGTCATATGCACCACCTGCATGTGAAATTAATTAATCTCTACTAGACAATAAGTTGTCCACAACTTTAGCCCAAACTAGTGGTTATGGATCAGACCATATTGTAACAGAGTCGTGGCGTTTTCAAGGCTTATTTAAGCATCGATTTCTCTTTGAGCGAAAATCAACGAATGAACATAACTAACTAGGTACTGGACGGCACAAATTTAACAGATGTATAGGTTTTCCTTATTAGATTAGCACACATGACTATATGTCTTTCAGATCCCCGATGGGCACCCCACCCATGTGGATAATTATAGTCTACACTGTTCTCAGATGTCTAAATCCAACGTTGCCAAGGCAACCCAGTTGTCATATTCAGGATATTCCCAACTTCCCAAATGCTATTGCGGATTTCTGGCAACTATAACCGTATCCGGAGTTAAGCCGTCTAAGGGATTTCCCGCTCCTCCGTAAGTCTATATAACCATGTGGTTCCTTCCTTACGAAACAAAACGAATGAAAATAGCTAATTAGGTACTAGAAGTACAAAATTAAAAACAAAAACCTAGTTGGTTATATCATAGTACTCCACGGTGTTTATTCCATGGTGACATTATTCAATGTTTATATAATTGTATCGCACCCGCTTTCAATGCCGTTCCAGATTCTTATAGTTGCCTTTTGCTTGAAGTGATATTTCTGTCATTTATTCCTGAATGTCTTTGTGTTTTAACTCCTTTACTCCAGAATTTCAAGATTACGCTGAGAATATCTACCCAGTAATGAAAACTTCCCAATAAGAAACTACATCATTTTATATTGATATTCCCCAAAAAAAAACTTATTATGATATTATTTTATTATATGTGATGCATTATGTAGATATTGTAATATGTAGATGTATTGTGAGGTATTATGTACTCTTCTTGTCTAATGAAAGCCCAAATAAAAACTGCTTGACACACCCTCTTGTAATCCTTCTTGCAATTGAATCACCTCAAACTGACTTATATTCCAAAAATACTACAATTCTATGAAGGAGTCGAGTCTAACTTCTGATGATTATCTGTCAACACCATATGTAGAGTAAGTATAAAATTCTCCCGCATACCTCCAAATCCCCATACTCAATTTGCCACCTGACCCTACCTAGTCGCTAGTAACCCAAATCTTACCAAATTTACCTTTATTCTGCAAAACTGAATGCTTCCTTGGAATGTCATTCATGGTGCCTGTATATAGACACAGGTACATCTTCATCGCATCTCAATGACCATCATTTATGAACGCTTTCGACCAAAAAAAGGCCCTGATTTTGGCAGAAATCCGCTGCAACTCCGCTGATGCGCCCGACATTTCGCCCAAAGGAACAATCGACCGCCGGTGCAGGCCCATCATAAATATCATCAATGCTTTTCCAAATATGGTCACCACTTCTCTGTGTTCAGGACGAGTGTCGGTGTTTTTGGAGGGCAAGAAAACTTCCAGTCAAATTGGGGCAAAAGGCAACGAAGGAAGGTGGCTTTTTCTCACCCATGAGCCTTCTGAATTGAGATCTTGGCACAAATCGGTTAACTTTTGCTACCGCATGCAAAACGAGATGGAGCTCGATTCAGAATCCCATGATACAACACGCTATGTGCTTTTCAAATTCGAGCCCTTAATTCTCCACGTCAAGTGCCGTGATTTTGCTTCTGCAAGTTTACTTTTTTCTACGGCCATGGCGTGTGGCTTCCGGGAGTCCGGCATAGGTTCCAATCTAGTTGTGGGTATACGCACGCTGATCAAATTGGACGTTCCAATTGGGTATCTAAGTGGCGACAAAATCGTGGCCATGGTGTCTGAGTCATATCTCAATATTATCACGAGACTTTCCGCCGATCGGTTTACAGAGAATTTCCGAAAATTGGAGGTATTGGAGAAGGCAATTAGTTGTATGCAGGCTCAGAATCTAGTGATGATGGAATCCAAGGAGGAAAGAAGACTACGCAAGATGAAGGAGGGAATAGAGAGACGTGAGAGTGTGAGGGTAGAGAAGGCCCAAAAGCAGGCTGAGAAATTGGAGAAGGAGAAGCTCAAAAAGCAGACCTAGTTGTGTGTTTAAATACAGGATCAGTCGAAAAATTCTAAGACTTGGGTATCATTTGCTCAGGGCGTCCGAGAGTGTTGCTCTCATGCCTATGTAATCTATAAATATCATGTGGCAAGAATGTTTCAGTGAATCAGAACGCGAAGAAAGACATGCAATGATGAACCACAAATGTCAATGCATGTGAAGTATCAAATCAATATTCCAGAAGTACTCTGGACCTTTAGTATTTCAGATGCTTCATTTCATTCTTGCAATTAACCTCCGTCGTGGTTTTGTCGTTTGAGTGAAAAAAACGACGAGCAGGAATTCAATCTGACTATCTCATTCAGTCAATGCTTTTATGACTATTCAGTCAATGCTTTTATGACTATTCAGTCAATGCTTTTATGACTATTCAGTCAATGCTTTGTCTGACTAACTCTATTCCATATCCATTTGAATAATGAGATTATAATTGGCATCGGTCTCATGAACCTCATGGCTCCTCTGATGCTTCGGGCTGTTCATGGCTCTCATCTTGATCTTCCCTTTCTCTCGGGCTTTCTCCGTACAAAACTCGAAGACTATCAAAAAAATCTCCCAGCGTGGTAACATCAGAAGTATGTGTATGAACGCCATTGGACGTTCTTCTGCTGGACACTCCTGATGTAAACAACGAGGATGCGCCCGTCAGATCAGATTCACGAAATCTCCGGGTTCCTCTTAGGAAATTCTGGAAATTATTGATCATGGGACTAAGTCCGGTATTCCGAGTCCTAGGGGCAGAGCTTCTTTGATGGTTCTCTGCATCAAGTGGAGCGGGTGGGTTCTCTGCTCTTCCCGAAGTATTGAATATCACCAGTGTGGCTCTGCGCAAGAATCCAGGGCGTCTAGAATCTGAGTCAGGAGTGTTTTGAGCTCTGCCGGCGCTAAATTCATCCGTTTCTGTATTTGCCTCTGTGTCGTTATTAGAAGCATCATCACCAAAACCACCAAACCGAATGTAACTGATGGGAGCATGTGTGTGCGAATTGCTTGGCTCCACGTCTCCAACAGCTAGACGGCAAAGAGGACAGTTGGCGTTCTCCTTGAGCCAGTGGGCTATACACGAACGGCCGAACACGTGACGGCACGGTAATTCAAGAGCACTGTGGTCATACTTCTCTTCATGGTCGTACAAAAAAGGTTTGTGTTCAGGTTCTGCATTTCTGCCTGGTCCAGACGGGATGCCTGGGTTACTCTCGGGCTCTTCGGTCCTCTCGGAAGAATCAGTTTCCGTTGGGGTATACACTTCAGGGCTCAACTTCCGGCGTTTAGTCACCACGGCATCCTCCAAATCATCGTAAGACTCGTAACAGATAGAACACTTTTCTGACGCAGCATCATCTGAATTCAATCTCTTGAAAGACTCAAACTTCTCTACAGAAATTCCAGGTTTACTTTTCGGACTGTTGACCAAAGCGGAATAAGCCATTCTTGTAGCCAAGGAAATAAATTGCAGGATGATTCTGGGCTCCCTGTTTGCGGCATTGTTCGGTAATGTCACCACAAGCGAACCCGTACGGCCAGGATTTGGGTCATTAGCAACGTCCATAAACATGTAATTCACAGTAATCACTATAGCACTGGAACTGTCTGCAGTACTGCCAGCAGAAGTGATGGAAGCAGAACCAAGATCGGCGTCAGAACTCGTGGACGGCCGGGTCTCCAGGTCATCAGAAGTAGTATCGGTGCCTCGTGAATGGGGGATTTCCATCACTGAATCTAGAAGCTGATCAAATAAACTTAGATTAGCATTACGTTCTGCAGTTTCTTCTTCATTTGTTTCTCCACTTTCATTTGACTCTGTATGGGGTTCTGCGATTCCAGTAGTTCTCCTGTTTTCATTATTTTCTGTATTTTCATTGGCTGTTGTGTTTCCATTAGCTTCCGTATTTCCATTAGATGCCGTGTTTCCATTAGTTGTTGTGTTTCCAATACTATTTCCAATACTTTCTGTATCTCCACTCGCAGTTTCTGTGGCAGCTGTAGTTTCCATATTTCCTATTGCGTCTACCAAATTTTCATGATTGCTCCCAGAAGTTGTAAGTTCTCGGTTCAAATTGTTGTGAGCACCCCTGCATTGACGCTCCAGATGTGATACACTTTCCGAGTTCCGGTCGTTAGTCTGAATAGAAGCCTCTGAATCCTGATTTTCCAGAAATATCTCCGGCTTGTAACCTGGCCTGCCCGGTCCTTGCGAAAGCGCTTTGCTTCGGGGGCCCGGTGATTCCGGAAACGCCCTTTTTTTAGGAACCTCCTGTACCAGATGTAGATCAGGGGGTAAGTCAGAAATCAGCTCGGAATCGGATCCACAAACCGGGTCGTTTGCATGGGAGAGAGTATCCGCCTTTGTGGAGGGCGGAACCATGGTTCTTTTATGGTGAAGGATAAAGAGGGGTTTAGGAGAAGTGGCTTACTAGGTGCATGTGTCAAATTTGTGCGAGGGCTAGACGATCAGCACGTGAGGGTCATGAAACGCATTCCCTGCGCACTTTGAAACGCGGATCACGTGAGAGTTATATTGTCGTGTGCATATGGAAACTTGTGATATTTACGGGACTACAGGAACGTGTCTATACGTTCGACGACGGTATCACCACGTCCCTTATGTAGTCACCCACTAGCTGCACTGGGAAGTTGAATGGCTCCAAGGAATTCTCGAAGCCGCGGAAAAAAGCCGTGTCGATGCATAGTTGGTTCAGCACCTTGAAAGGCTCCGAGACCATGCCTGAATAGGCAAAAAACTCCCACAACCGACCGATATAATCGGCGGTTTTCGCCGTCGACCCGAAGCATGTAATGCTTAGGCTTTTCCATGTTGCAGGGGACATCAAAGCAGAGAGGCGGGCCAAGAAATCAGACAAACACGACGCAAAAAATGCCGGGCGTATTGAAAAGTCGTGCAAGAACCCAATAAACGAAAGGAGGTTTGCCACGGTAGGCATTTCCCGTAGAATAGCAATGCTCTCGAGTTTGGCCCGAGCAAAACTTAAGGAGTCGTGTATCTGCCTAAAAATGTATGTTAGGTCGACTTGAGTCAGGTATTGGGGATTCTGCACAAATTGGGAAAGCACTGCGAGGAAAAGCGCCTGGAACGTCGTGTTGTAAAGCACCTCCAATATGAGCATGTTCTTGCTGGCATGGAAAACCACGAGGTATACATTAGTCTGCATATTGACATCAAGACACGCCGGGTCGTAATCCAAACCAGCAAAGTCATTCAATCTTGAATCCAATACCTGCATCAAGCGGTGAAGTACCATGAGATTCGACACGTAATGAGCATAGCGAAGGCTGGGAAAATGCGGCTTCTCCACCTTAGTGATAGTCAACCATCGCACATTCAAGTAGTATTTCATGATGAGCATGCAAATCTTGTCGCTATACTTTTCAATGAATGTCACAGGATCCATGAAGGGAAGATCAGCATAGAGCCTCGCCTGCGCAGGTTCTAGCATGGTGTGAAGGTCATTGTATAATGTCAAATATGAGTAGATGAGATCCGTAGGGCTGGAAAAGTGGTCGAATCTGCCGAAAAACCGCGAGCAGAGAGAGAGAATGAATTGGAAAACTGAGCAGTTCTCCTGGAGCTTGCCGATGTTCTCGCCAAAGGCTAAGTTCAAAAGAAACTTGCTGGGCTGGATGGTCACATGCAGATGCATATATTTTAGCTGCAAGGTGCTAGATGCGCTCATCACGCTGACTTCCACTTCAAACAACTTTAAAAGGGACCATATGCGGGCCACAGCCACAAACTTGTCATGGGAGCCCCGTTTCTTGAAGCTTTCAGATAGATTCTGCGTGAGCAAGTCCAATTCAGACGCAGGAATTGAGCGTCCTGCGCCCTCCTGGTCCTTGAAACATAAGTATTGCATGACTTGACGGGAATTTGACATCATAAGCACCGTATGCTCGCATAAAGACATGATCTTGATAAACTCGTTGCCTAGCATGAGAGGGATCTTCATCATCACCACCCACGTGCCGTGGTGGAGAAAATCCTCGAGTGATTCCGGATCTCCTAATGCGGCAATCAGTTCTTGTGACACATTGACCCAACGCTGTGCACGAGAAAATTGGCCTTCATAAATTTCTTTGTAAGCAAAGACTAATGCAGTAAGACTGAGCCCCCGCATAGAAAATCCGTCAAATGCAACGCTACCGCCGCCCAGCGCTATCTGCTGGTGCTTGGAAATTAAATTGTAAGCCACGTTAAAGTAGTCTTTGATGTCCACCAAGTATTGGATGCCATGGCCATCCATATCTGCGTACTTCTGAAAGTACTTGATGCATGAGTCGTAGGCAACATCCTGGAGAAGATTGGAAATCTCAGCAGCTGTCTCGTTCAGAAGGTCGACGATCTGTTGCTGGCAGGCAATAGCATATTCCTTCATAAACTTGAAGTTCTGAACCCTCCGCACATGACATGGTGGAGGGGCCACAAAATCTGTGGCCAATGGCACATTCAAATTGAACACGTAATCTCTCCCCATGGGGCTTAGCGTCTTGACTGCATTTGGAGACAGTTCGGATGTGGCCAGCAGTAACAGCTCGTGTTTGGGGCTTCCATTCATAGTGGAAGGACTCACGTCGTCTAACACTTCCGGCCAAACTTTAGGTGCACGGGTTCGGTTTTGCTCCAAATCCTTTTTCCGGGTATTCCGCCGGCGCCGTCGTTCGATTTTGGACTTTTCCTCCTCAGATGGAGGATTTGCGGGGTTCTTAAGACAATTTTCTATGCGCTTAGAGGAGACACATGAGTGACATGGCTTGTCGAGATTGCATTTCATCTTGTAACGCTTGCATGGGCCACATGCGTATGTACGTCTAGGACGAGATTCTCCTCTGGAAGATTTTCGAGCGGTTTCTGTCTTTTTCCCGGAATTTACCGAATCTTGCTCACTGGTATACAGCTTGGGAGCTCCTGTAGCAGAGGGCACTTGCTCAACATGTTCCACACCCGGAGACTTCGATTGTTCATTGAACAACTTGGTTAGTGGTGCCAGTGTATGGTTAGTGTCGACGCCATCCCACAGTTGGGGGTGAGGGACCAGATCCAGAGTTCCTTGGGGCAGGTCAGATGAACGATACTGACTGCGCGAGTCATAGTATGGGAGGGAGGACATGATGGGTCTGCATGAGCGCTGTAAAAGCAAAGTGGTGTGGGGTTAGAGGGATGTACGGTGAGAAGAGCCCTTGATGAAAGATTTATGGGGTCAGTTGATGGAGGAATGAGGCTAAATTTATGAGGGCCACGTACAATACCCACGCATGCAGTTGTTAGTGTAGTCGAATGCGCTTGGATGCAGTTGCATGCAAGGCAGCGCAGGGCTAGAGTAATTTGTGCGGGAAATTAAGCGGCAGAGTGTAGTGAAAAAATTCGCGATCACACGGCGAGAGTGTACGTGCAGGTGCCGATGTAATACAGTAAAACAAAATAGGAGGGCCATAATATCGATTAGTTTGCTAGCGACTTGTTCAGGCTCCGCAGTAGAAACTTTGGTGATCGCGAATACCGCTTAGAGCATTTGGCGCAATTCGCGCTTCTGCAGCGATCACAGAGGAGGTTCGCTTTTTCTGCACTACAATGCACTTTGCGTTCGCTGAATGCGACATAGGCTTACATATTTTCCCCTACCACTGCTCGGGTGCATCCTGCCGCGGATGGACCGCGAACAGATCGTTAGATGCAACGTCGGAGAATAAATGATCTGCATCCAACCAGCAGACAGGAACATCGTTTTTCCACATGCGTCCAAACATCTGTACATTCTTCTATTCGTGCCATTCTTTTATTCGCCCTTTTCTTTTATTTTTCCCTTCTTTCCTTCCATTCTTCTTGCCTTCCATTCTTTTTCCTTTTTCCCATTATTCTTTCTTTTTAAGATTCAATCCAGCAGTATCTTTCCTGAAGGGTCCTCCTGCATCCCCAAATCAATACGTACCTCTCTTCATACATACATTTCCACATTCTTATCCAATCCCAATCCTCTTTTACCCGCACATCCACCCATGTTCACTTGCATGTGCAGTCTCGCATGCACTCATATCTTCCACGATTTATTCACTGGTGTCTCTACTTTCCAGTTTTCCTCTTCAATCTGTCAAAACTTGACGCCCTTGCATATCTGTACGGTTTTAACTTGCCTACTTTTTCACATGTACAGTTTCTTTGTCTCTTTTCTGGCTCTTTCCATACTTCTTTGCGTGCTGCACTTTTACTCTCCAACTCTATTGGGTAATTTTTCTCAGTGGTCTATTTTTAACATCCTTATTTGCATCTTGACCTAACTCTTTTCTTTAAGTCTTCACTTCTTCTCCACGTCTTCATAATACACCTGTTTCTGGCAATACCCTAGTATCCATCTACTTCATGTCGAAACAGAAACCTCAACGTCTGCCAACCATATCCTCTGCATTGTTAAGCAAAGACTATATGTTCCCTGTATTGTTAAGCAAAAACTATAACTGCCCTTTATTGTGCAGTAAAGAATAGAAAAGCCTGCATTGTGCAGTGAAAAAAAGAAAGCTCTGTTGTAACGTAAAGAATAGAAATCCCGGTATTGTAAAAAAAAAAAGAATACAAATCCACTTTATGTGCAGGCCACACCGGTACCTCTGGCCCTTCAAGAATAGCCATGGTTAACAATGTTAAGGTGTACATAGGGATGACTGATGTCATATTTTCGTCTAGAAAGTTAAACCGTTTACGAACGGCGTGATTTTCTGTTGGGTATACCACGGATACCTTTTTGGGAGGTTCCTAACTAGTCATTGACTACTTACGAACAAGGCCACCCATATTGAGCGAGCCTTTTTGCTAGTCCCAAACAGAGCATGCGTGTAGACATACACTCAAAAATTACCACTTTGGGTAATAAAGGTTATGTCTGGCCACAAGGAATGGCACTCTTGTATAATGGACATGTCTATAGGGCTTTTTTTGGTATCTCTGTCCTGCAGATATTATCATGCCTGCGACTCTCAACCACAACTCCAACCTATTGTCCACTCCGAATGGATGAAGGACCAGTAAGTCCGCACCTCAAAAGTACCGGTATAAACGCCACGGCTGAATCCTGCAGCTCTTCTTCTAACGTGACTCAGAATTTGGCTGTTTCTGCGTCTCTGCAAGCACATTTAGAGCTGAATCTGCATTTACTCACCAAACATGATCTACGCCACCCACCATCTGATTTGGAGCGTGGCAAAGTGTCTCCTACAGACCAATATCCTACTAAAAGTTTTACTGGCACTAGCTCCGATTATTTCGGACAATCTAGTTTTCTAAAGACTGAAGAAATTAACAAATCGGGAACAGGGTTGGACTCAGATGGGACACCAATGGATATTGAACAGGAGAATGCAGGGAAAATGATACACACGGATTGTTTTGTTTCGGGATCAATTTCTCAACCTAGAATAATATCAGGAATTGAGAGAGATTTTGAAGATTCTGAGAGAAGCTATGAAAGAAAATATGAAGATTCTGACACAAAATTTGAAGATTCTGGAAAACAGAAATCTGGAACTCACAAAGTACCGATACAGAAAGAAAGTGAAAAAAAGGTCCATACCGAAGGAAAAAATTGTCACGGCATATCCAAAATCCAGTCCCATACTAGTGATTCAAAAAAAGAGGAGTTTAAAAGTCAGGAAATGAACACCAAAATTAAAGAGCTCTCCCCCCAACTAAATCTTTTTCACATTGAAAAGAAAGAACTCTCCGAAAATGGTCCCTTTCCTCTGGGGTACCGTCTCAGTCCTGCACTTGAACTTCCTATAGAACCCTCTGAAGTCATTTCCTGTTTTGCATGCCATGAAGCAAATCTATACATCGGTACTTCCCTAGGAAAACTACTCCATCTTTACTTCTTCGAAGATGCAACAGAATACATGCTCATCATGCAACTCTCAATAAATGACGCACGTCAGTCTATCCAAAAAATAGTCCTTCTTCCTGATGCAGAAGTCTGCCTTGTTCTATGCAACAACATTGTCTCTGTCTTCACTTTTCCCGAACTCCTGCCTTGCCATATAGGCAAGATCCGGGATGTGCAAGATTTCCTGGTGTTGTGCCAGGGCGAGAAATCCAAACCAGAAAGTATCCACCTAGACAAGATCATTGTGTATACGCAGACCCGCATCCGCCTCGTTCAGATTCTGAAAACAACCGTGAAGCTACTCAAAAATATTAACTACTTTGACGCCATAACCGGAGTTTCCACCGCATGCAACGTGCAAGCAAACTACAGCAAGATTTGCGTGGTGGCCAATCTGCACTCATACGAAGTGGTGGATATGCAAAAGCCCCAGAAAATTCCACTTTTTCTGTATAATCTGGACACCTTTCCAGAGGTACGCCCATACATCTTGTCCTTCAAAATGCCCGGTGGAAATATTGAAGAGTATTTGCTTCCTATTTGTACAGATGAGCAGAGTTCTATGGCAATGTTTACCAATTCCTCTGGAGATGCTACTAGAGGTACTCTCACGTGGCCAGATTTGGGCTATCCTACAAATGGACTTGTTGTGGAATGGCCATACGTATTTGGTCTTTTTAAACTGGAATCCGGCATCCAGTACGTGGTCTCCTCTCTCGAGACTCTAAAGGTTGTCAACACATGCAATGTTCTGGATATAAGCGAATTGGATATAAGCGAAGTTCTGAAAATCGGTGATGTACAAATCTGGAGCTCGTTGGACGGCGTGCGGGTATATGACGAACACCTCCTGCTGATTCTGGCTCAAGTCTACTACACTAGTGGAAAGTTATATGCCGTTCAACAGAATTACTATCACACCAGCTACACAGTTTTCTCTAGTGGCACGGCACTTCATTGCTTGGTGAAACCTTCACTTTTACTGGACAAAATCCTATCTTTGATGAACCATTTCGATGATGCAAACATGTTTCCAGACTTCTTTTCTGTGTACACGGAGTTTTTTTCGGCTCAAGAGAACACTCTTTGCCAAACTTTGTATTTGGTACTACTTGTTATGTCTGAGGAGTTTGACCGGCTCAAACTTCTCATCAATTCCAAAACTGATCTTCGCTTGCTCCTTCTATTTTCTGCTAAAAACGTGGATGATCCCAAAGACCCGTTCTGGGCGTCATATACACTCCCTAAGGTGGTTCGAGATTTACTAACTTTGTGGCGACATAAAACTACTTCTTTTTTTGATAGAGACTTTGAGTTTTGTAGTCAGAAGTCCCAAATTTTCGTATTTTGGTTGATCCAAACTGTGCTGGATAGCAAAAAATTCGAAGAAACTGTTCTGCAAAAATTCCGTGAATACTCTTATACTGTTGGATGTCGAAATTCTGGAGAAATCATCAAAAAAGTGCATTCTGAAGCAGACGCTTGGCTGGGCCAGAACGAACTCAACAATGCCCTCATGCAGTACTTCGAGGAGAAGCACTTTTTCATGGCTTTGATTGAAGTCTATTTAATAAAACAGTCGGCCGGAAACCTGTTCCTTCCCTGGGACGAGAAAATCGTTGATGCTTGTTTGAATTTAATCTCTGGAAAATGGAAAAATACCGCTTTGGACGAAACTTCTTCGGAAGCGGCAAAAATTATCATAAAAGACGGAATTACCACCAAAAGCTATGACTTGTTGGGGATTATATGCAGTCAGATGAATAAAATAAGGGATGAAAAGAGGTACGCCAGGAAACTTCTCGATTTCGTGACTCTAGACGCTGAAGAAGGGCTACGTTTTCTCCAGAAAAACTCCAAAAGCAAGTTCACATTCACGCATAAAGAAATCCTTCAGCAAGTCTCCAAATCTATTAAGTTTGACTCCAATTTTCCGTTTTTGAAAGCTCAGTACATCGAGCAGTCCTTTCAAGAAATGATCCAAATGGCCAAATCATTCACGGCTATTGATTTTGAAATAGCAGAGGAACTTGTGATGGAGTATATGCAGTACCTCAATGGAGGAAATTTGAAACTGGAGTATGAAGACCTCAATATTTTATTCCGGGATTTTCAAGTGGAGAACGATTTGTCCGACCCAAAATGGCCCAAAGTCACATGGATGGAGTTTCTCTCGTTAAACCTCCACAAATCAAAATGTACGGATTTTCTAGAGATATGGCTCAAAGTCAATGAGCTCCTTTTGCTTCTTTCTTGCAAGAACGTCAAAAAAAAGATGCCGGAATTCAAACACCAGGGTCCAGCTGTGCGATATCTGCAGGTTGCATATACGAGTGACACGGATAAAATCACCTACTTTCTTGAAATTTGCGACTACACATCCGCGGAGCACGCCGCTCTATATGCACTCCCGCCATTACCCCGGGGCCCCATTCTTCTTCAGCAGTTAGCGTCGAAATTTCGCCTCGAGTTTCCACGTCTTAGTAGTCTGGACTCCTCGGAATTTTTTGAGTTAATTTTATCTTTTTACCTCAACATCAGTGACAAGACTTGCCGAGACTATGCAGTGATGCATATAGTGAAAGTTTTCGGCACAAGTGTATTCGGTATAGACCGGATTTTGAGCTTTTTACCTGATGATTTTCCAATCATGTATGTGGAAAACTTTTTAGTGACAACACTTATTGATTTGGAGGAGCAAAAAGGCCAAGTGGCATTAAAAAAAGCCATGGTGAAGTTGGATTCAAAACGCTCTGGAAAGGTTGCCAGCGAATTTGAGAAAATGCTATATTCCTTGGAAACTTGAGTCTTTTGGGTTTGTTTGCTTTTTAAAAAATTACTTTTGATTCTGCTTGCTACACAAATTCTCAAAAAATTATTAAATATCTCAAAATCATTAAATTGGATCTCAAAAATCATAAATTCGTAGTCATTGCACAAAACTCAAAAAAAAAGTGTATACTGAACTAAAAAATCCCGGACCCCATTTTCATCAAGTAATCAAAGAATATGCCAAACCAGAGAATCCAGCCAGTTTTGATGTTACCAGTGAAGAACCTCCAGCAACTCTTTGGCAAGTCTAAATCGACATTTCTTATCTGCAACAAAAGTCTCAGGAACCCCCATGTAGCACCAATATAAAATAATGGGCCCATGGAATTCATGACTCCTGCAGTAAGAAAGGATGTGACTTGGAGTGCATACAAGCCGTACACTATTGGCTTTGTTTTATCGCCCCATGCCAACGCCGTGGAATGGATGCCCGCCTTGACGTCGTAAGCCTTATCCTGATGGGCGTATATGGTATCATAGATCATGCTCCAAAAAAAATTCGACAAAAACAACGGGCCTGCCACCATAAGGTTTATGGGCGCCATGACTGCAGGAAAGCCAAGAAGACAGCCCCAGGAAAAATTGATGGAGATCATCACTTGTGGGTAGTTAGTAAAGCGCTTGAATAATGGGTACGAAAACACAAACGGCAACGAAAGTGCTCCCAAGTAGAAACACTCAAATGGTAACGATAAAAGTACACCCAAACCCACGAAGCACTGTGCCGCTAGCCACGTAACTGCCTGGGGAACACTTACGCGACCACTCGCAATGGGCCTTTCGACAGTGCGGGCGACTTTGTTGTCCAAATTGCGGTCCAATATGTCATTAATTGTGCATCCTGCACCTCGCATCACCAATGCACCCACAGAAAACAAGAAGATGGCCCAAACCAGTGTAGTTAAAGGGGCCAGAATGCCATATGATGCCATTAAAATACCCCACATCGACGGGAGAAGAAGAAGCAATGTTCCCACGGGCTTTTCCAACCGCATGAGTTCGGCATATGGGATCCATTTTTCAGGGAGATTCTTGAGCCACCCAAGATTGGCCAAACGTGCAAGTCGGGCAGCTTCAAGATCCTTAGCGTCAAATACAGAAGAATAAGGTTTAAGCTCTAACGAAGTTTTTTGAAGCAATTGTGCATCTTGGGACTTCAAAATGGGAGGTTCTTGGAACCCTGAATGGCCCACAACAGAATAAGAAAAGCCTCGCCAAATTGGAATGTGCTTAGAAACGCTTGCGCCAATTCCCGGCTTATATACTTGTCTAAGTAAACGAGATTGGAAGCGAAACATGCCACTAGTTCTTTAGAGTAGTCAAAGTGAGTTTAGAGTATGAAAATGCATGAAAAGTCGCGCGTAGAATCCTCTTGATTCCTTGTTCATGTATTCTTATACTACACTGACTGATCTCTATATTATATATTTTGTCAAACTTTGTTTGAATGCAGTCAAAGCAATGAAATTCAACACATAGACATGATCGGAATCGACTACTTTGTGGTTAGGAAGCTTGCAGCTGGAGAAAACATTTGACTAATGTGAGCCCGATATAATATTGTTACAAATCCCTAAAGCATCTCAATGGAGCTGTGTTTTAGTGGGATAGTCTGGGTGGGATTAACAACATTGACCGAAATATCAATAAAACGGTGCGTCTTACCTGTTAACGAAAGTCTGCCATAAACTCTGCTGAAGCTTATTGGCTTCATACAACTGAAAATAATTCTGTTTTGAATGTTGATCAAGAATCACTAGTCTTACTAGCTCTCATCGTACTCTAAGTCACCGCCTGCCGACTCACGATCCCTGGTCATTTTATGCCCCTCATATAACGCAGCTAAATGTTCCATTTCCTTCTGCGTGCCTAATCCATCAATCGCTTCGCCAGTGAAAATCTGTCTGCACATAGGACACAAGCCCCGACTTGTGCTTTGTTCTAGCCATTGAAGAATACAGTGAAGGTGGAAATTGTGTGGACAACCCTGACCCAAAATAAGCGGACATGTTTCCCCTGGGAATCGACAGCTGGGGCATGTGCCTTCGAATGGGACCCTGCAGATTCCACAGAGGTCGTCTGCGTGAGGCTTGTCGATATGCCATTGCCACGTAGCCACACCATGCCACTCTTTTATCTTTACCTTCATGTAAAAGTCGCTCCAGTGCTCTACTGCCTTTGTGTGTTTTCCTGTTGGAATGCTTGTTGGCGTGCGCTCATCTCAAGGTACTGTATGTATTCTCACGTGATGTACATAGAACACCATACTTTATATTCAAGTTTTTTTTGTTGGCCCATCTGGGTCAGCATAGATTCGACTTCTGTCGTTGCCATCAATAAATTGGTAATTATTCTATAAACCTTTTGTTCTGTGGTGTCTATTCAGCTCCGCTTCTTATACACTAGCCCTTTGAAAATATCAAAGGAGTTGCCGTCCGGCTGCAACTCGAGACTTTCCTGCGTGTTGATATCCTGTGCAATCAAAAGGCCATACTCCGGGCTAATACCTTTTATTATACAGTCACGAGAGCCCCCATGATCCTCAAGTTTCACTTTCTGGTTCGAGTGGAACCACCGTTTGTAGTAGAGATTCAAAAACGGCTTGAGCCCTGCTCTTTTGAACACGGCAAAGAATTGACCCATGGTGAACACAATCCGGGCAAGAAGTCGCTCATGAGTGTATCCAGGCAACGGTTGAAGGCCTTTGCATTTCCTGATACCATTGAGTTTATCCAAAACTGAAATCAAGCACGTTGTTGGAGCCTCATTCAGAACGTTCACTCCACCACCCCATACCAAATAATACTGTCCGTTGATGAATTGGGAGTTGACCAAAGCGCCGGAGATTTTGACCCATTTCTGCTCGTCTCCTTCAACGGTGGAGCTTGTGTCGTTTTTATTGTCGAGATTTTTGAAATGATCAGGTTTTAAAGCATAAATGTCATTGGGCCATTTGAGACGGATCGGCATATCCTCGTATCCAACGCCAATTCCAGGAGCCTCGCTTCCATACCCCAAAATCAGCTCGATCAAGGCTAGCGAACATAAATATTGTAGTGTGACGATGGAGCTGCTCTGCTGCTTGTCTGCCGGAATCCTGAATAAAATGGACGTTGCCATCACACCCTTAGGGTTGATCCACACATTTCCACCCCGGCCACGGCCTGCAATTTGAGTCGTAGCGGTAAATGTAAGACCGGTGGGCATGTAGCGCAACATATTGGGGTTGGCATCAAGCATGGTGTTGGTGGATGTCACGACCTCGGCGTATCCAAGTACGGAGCCAAACCCGCGATCTTTTTCGGGGATTTTCTGGTGGTCATAAAGGTCTTTCAAGGCATTGAAGTACTCCTGCATATTAAAGTACGGCGTGGACCGGCACTTAGGTAATTTTGAGCCCAAAAATTTAAGGTGCTTTTCTGCTGAAATAAGGGTCTCATACAGAGTATCCTCCGAGTTCTCGGCCATGGAATAATCAGATTCATTTTCATTTTCGCTGTGTAGCACAAACGTATCGTTTGCGTCTTCGAATTTGTTTGGAGCAACAAAATCCATATTCTGATGGAGATCAGACCATATAGCATTTGCCCTGGCTAAATCATGAAAAGATGATATATATATGGGCGTAATTCTGGGAACTGACGTTTCGCCCAAATTCACATTCAACCCTAATTTCTGCAATAATGCCGAAAAGAATATCTTTCTGCACTCGTCATTGTGTTTGAGAGTTTCTGCCACTTCCTGGAAATGCATGTCGTCTGCAGTAGGTTTCATAAGACTTGGTGTGTACTCTGGGTGTACTCCCGAAAGTAAAACACTTCCTTTGCCCACATTACATTGCACAACAGCCGCCATGTCTTGAGTTTCATCGGAAACATCCGTGGTTTCGCTATATCGAGCCAAAACCCATACATTCTTGTACCTGGAAGCATTCATGAACATGCCACCGCCGTTGTAATATGCAGTCACTGTTTCTGGGGCGCCAAACTGACGTAATTCCCTCACGTTCACTTGCAATTCCGTGGCCCGGGCACCATTGTGTGACTCGTAAACAAAGCCTTTGAATACACAGCCTTTTGAAGTCCCTGGGAAAAACGCCAATTCTCTGGATCCGCTGACTTCCATCTCAGGGTTTCCAACCTCGAATTCACATCGAGCAGAAGCATAGTAGCCGCCTGCACAGAATCCAATAAACTTACCTCCATTTCGGACAAATTGCAGGATTTTCCTGTTTCCGTTTCCATTGAGTATCTCACAGTACGGCAAATCAGCACCGCCGGGTAAGACCAACACCGAAGTTTTGGCCATCCAAGGATCGTTTAAAAGTGCATTTTCAGAAACAGTCAGCACGGCATAATACGGCGAGAGAAACTGCCGAAGCAGCTCCACTGTATGGTGCACACCTTCGGTAGTGGTCCCTTTTCCGGAATACACCAAGACATTCATTGCAGGCTTCAAAGGCTTAAAAAATTGGTACAGATTGTGTATTTTGGGCCGATTGTATATATCGCCAAATGTGCAGCTGTAGAGTTCGAAAGTATGCAGAGACGGACCAAGAGCTGAGATGAGCGATATGTAGTTAAGTCGCGCTTGAGTCACTGAGTCACCGAGTAGCATGAATCAACCGACTCAGTTGGTGTACGGGTTTTTGATATCCATACATATTTCTGAAAAGCCAACTCGGCCAGGCACATGACTGTGTGGATGTTTTTGGGGTTACCAGATTCAATGGGACACTACTGACTGGCTTCAGATATAGCGAAAATATTGGTGGTGTACGGGTTTTAATGTACAGTTTTGCGTGGTCCAGTGCACTGTCAAGTACATTTTATTCAGAACCCCAGACCCCAGACCTATGGCCGCCATCTTCGAACAGTCACCCGTGGTCATACTACATCCCAAGCCCGGATTTGTTGTCAAAACTAAAATCATTGAAGGATTCGGCGATCATCTTTACCAAACTAAAGTATTTATCAACATTTGTCACGATGTACAAGTCCCCAAGCCCGAAGGAACTTTCGATCCCAGCAAGATCTTTCCGCTCATAGTAAAGAATGAATGGGAAATTCCAATAGTAGTGTCACCAGAAAAAAAATCTACGGACAAGAAAGGAGCAGCGTCGTTTGTTTATGATTGTTGCATTAATAGTGAATGTTTTCTGTGGCTTACAATCAGTACCGATTTGCGAATGATTGCCATTGAGTGGTGCATAGAATCAGTAGAAATGATGCATGAATTGGTTTTGGAACGGGAGTATACGGTGCCGAAAATGCTAAGCAAAGGCGAGCTTTCTGCAACAGAGATAACGCAGCACGATTTGAACAATAGTTTGAGCAAAAAGTTGGAGGAGTTGCAAAACAACGAACCGGCGGGCTTGGTGCATGAACTAAATCTCGATGGAGAGGCTGTCGACGAGGAGCTACCCGACTTGATGAATTTGGCAAGGAAAAAGCCGCTAATACAGGAAATCAAGGAGTTATCTTTGGAGAATAGAGTTATTCAAGAGAAGGAGAAGGAGATCAAAAGAAAGCCAGATCTTGAACAAAATCACTGCTCGAACAAAAGCTCAGATGTCTCTGGGGATGATATTGTTAGTCGTATTGGTGATGGAGCCAATGGCCTCATGCAGGTAGTAACAACCAAAAAACACGAGGTCACTCTGCATCCTAAGAAAATCAAATACGAATTTACAGTCAGGCAACAAACGCGAGGGAATGAGCTTATTGTGATTTTCAGGTCATTGCAATTGTCGCAGCAAATCCAAGTCTTCTTCATAGACAGCCGTTTGGTGATTCGAAACAAAGATTCCATGCGCAAATTAGGACCCGATGATGAAGTGCTGTTTCCGCTTCCGCAACTGTATACGCCATTTAAATGCTTTTTGGTCAAAAAAGAGATGCTGCTTTATGTTTTCATGCGCATGCAGGGATAGTCTTCATTCAATAATTAAAGTATTGCGTGTATTTTCCTTTGGTCCTTCCATACTGCCTGTCAATTTGCTTTAGACACATAAAGTGATGCATTCTGTTCTCTATTTTACCACAATATGCACTCTTTGTTTGAATCTGTTGGGTATCGCGAATTCGTGACAGAGTTTTGCTTAAGTCAGAAATTCCGATCTTGAACTTAGCTCGTTCCACACGTAAAGTGATCTAAAGTGCCTCACTAAGAAGCATATTGGGATTATTTCTGTAACTCACAATATTAACTCTTGAATTGCATATTCAACTCTAAATGATTTCGGAACAGTCTCCGCTTATTGGTCCAAAGAGTAACCATGAGCTACTTGCTTCTACCACCGAACATGCCGCCCAAAAATACTCGGAAGCAGGCATTTCATCAGAGATCTCGGCGATAGCCCGATCCTCTGGGCCGCTAGTGCTTTCTTTCCTTCTTCAGTATTCGATGTCAGTGATATCGATTTATGCCACGGGCAAGTTGGGCCCTCTGGAGTTGGCAGCGGCGTCCTTATCACTCTGTACTTTCAATATCACAGGCCTTGCCATTTATCAAGGAATGGCCACCTCCTTAGACTCGTTATGTTCCCAAGCATATGGTGCAGGAAAATACGAATTGGTGGGGGTGTACTTTCAGCGTTGTTCTTTAATGTGCATGGCGGTGACAACATTTTTCTTGATGCCGCTTTGGTACTTTTCGAGTCCGATTCTAGCACTCATGGTGGCCGATCCTGAACTTATCCTTCAAACGCAACGCTTTTTACGGGTCATGATTTGGGGCTCTCCTGCACTTCTCCTCTTTGAAACAGGAAAGAGGTTCTTGCAGACGCAAAAAATATTCCATGCTGGAACATATTTCTTGATTTTGGGTGTTCCCGTGAGTTTTATTCTTAATTGGCTTTTGGTCTGGCACTCGACTTATGGAATAGGCTTTATTGGTGCTCCTGTGGCAACGTGCTTATCATATTGGTCTGTGTGCATATTTATGCTCTGTTATGTGGTTTTCATTGATGGCAGTAAATGCTGGGGTGGACTTGATTTGAATATGGCCTGTAGAAACTGGTCCCTGATGATGACACTTGCCATTCCGGGTGTGGTGATGGTGCAGGCCGAGTACATTGCATTTGAAATTTTGACCATTTTTTCCGCATCTTTTGGTGTGTCCAGCTTGGCTGCGCAATCCATCGCAGCAAATCTCGGGACAATGGCATTCCAGCTTCCTTTTGCCGTTTCGGTAGCAGTTCTGACGCGTATTGGAAACCATGTGGGGAAGAGGGACCTCCAAAGAGCTCACGTGGTGACTCGGGCATCGTTCCTTGTGGCTTTTTGTATCTCTTTGTTCAATTTCTCATGGGTTTTTTTGGGCAAAAAGGCTTTGGTGAGACTTTTTTCCAATGACAAGGAGGTAGACCGAATTGGCGATATGGTAGCCACCTTGGTGGCCATCAACCAGATTTTTGACGCTATAAATGTCATGGAAGCAGGAGTGTTGAGAGGACAGGGCAGACTAAAATTGGGCATGTACTTGACGCTTGCCTCGTACTACATCGTGGCACTTCCTCTTGGTTTTTTCATCTCAAGGCAATTCCAATTGAGAGGGTTGTGGGTAGGCTTGATTGCTGGAGTGTCGTTTTTAGCCTTCTCGGAGTTTGTCCTTATATATCGGAGCGACTGGTATCAAATTCTAGAGGATTCTGATGCCAGACACGACCATTGAATATCACTAAACATTTATGAAGTTAATAATGGCTGCGGCAGTACATGCTAGAACAGGTACTGTATGCTACGCACTAATGTTATACTTCTCTACACTATTGCCCACATCTGTAATCTCTTACACAAAAACTGACTGCAGTTTGAAGATAGGCAAAAGGCTGTACTCAATTATGGTGTAGTTTGAGGGTTTTCTTGTATATAGTGCGATATCTTAATCTCATCTCATCGCAGTGGTAGAGGACTGAGCATCAACCTAACCAACAAAATGGCCAAAGGGAAAAGATTTGATAAGAAGAGCGCCAAGACGTTCAACGTCGTGTATAGGTCACATGAAGATTCGCTCTATTTTGATAATGACGCCTCCAAACATGTTTTAGTGCAGGCACCAAGCACAGCACGTGAAAGCGCCAAAAGGGAAACTGGAAGAACATATAATAGTGCTCAGATTAAAGCCAAATACACCCTGGAAGAACTTAAAGGTATACGTGAAAATGAAGGTTTGGCAGCTCAGTATGGAATCACTTTCGATGACTCCAAGTACGATTACATGAAGCATTTGCGGCCCATAGGAGCAGCTCCAGACGGTGTGTTCATCGAGCGCAAGGAAACCAAGACAAAGGGAGAAAAAGCCATCGAGGAACTTTTCAAGACTAAAGAAATTGATGACCGTATTGCCAATTTAGAGGATATCATCAGAGATGCTCTACCCTCGGAATCGAAGCGCAGAGCCACTCACCACGACTTGGAAAGTATCCCCAAAGAGTTGCAGGGATTTCATCCAGATATGGATCCCCGTTTGCGTGAAGTTTTAGAGGCGTTGGAAGACGAGGACTATGTAGAAAATGAAACTGGAGATGATATTTTCGGTGAGTTATTAGAGTCCGGCCAACTAGAAGACGAGGACGAGTTTTATCAAAAGCACTATAACGAAGAAGACGAATGGGACATGGACAATTACCAGGATGAGTTTTCGGACATGGGGCTGGACTACGAACCGGAAAACATCGAAATGGAGAATCCATACGGAGAAGGTGAAGCTCCCGATGGTTTTCACGAGCACAACATTGTTGTTGATAATGCATGGGAAAGAGATTTCAAACGGTTCAAAGATAAAAAGAAACAGCCGAATGACTGGGATTCAGATGATGATTTTGACGAAGGTGGTAATCTAGTGTGGTCAGATGATGGTGGAGATATCTTGGCTGATCTCCCGCTGATTCCCAAAGCAAGCAAAAAACCAAAGAATAAGCTCCGGAAAAAAATGGGCGCCATGACTGATACAAGTGGATTTTCCATGTCTTCCAGTGCTAACTTCAGAACCGAGGGACTAACACTTTTGGATGATCGTTTCGACCAATTGAACAAGAAGTTTGAAGAAGAAGAAGAAGAAGAAAAGGGCGAGTTTGACATGAAGAGTGAGAGGCCGGATTTTGAGGGTATGTTGGACGATTTCTTAGAGAACTACACTTTGGAAGCGGGCGGAAGAAAACTCGCTAAAAAAGACAAGAAATTGGAGTCTATACAGAAGGCAGCAAACAGTGTTTCCAGGGGTAAAGCTGCTCACATAAGGAAGCAAGAGAGTAAAGGAAAAGATGTTATGGGCTCCTTTGGAGCATCTTTTGGAAAGCTTTCCCTTTAATAACTCATTGAGTAATTTTAGACATTCTATAAGGACTCTTCATTAGTGAAGAATTGTATCAGTAGAGAAAATAAATTGGGTGTAGTTAACAGATACAGAAGTTTTGCTTAAATACTCAGCAGAAGCTTTCAGCAAGTGACCCAAATCTTAGAGCTCTTGCCTGAAGAATACCAAACATCTAAGGCCGGGTTTCTGTGTTTCTTATCTGCAGTCTGCTAACGAAATCGTGTGGAACACAATCTCGTAAATGCGTCTCAGAAGTCAAACCACATTAGGTTATCTCCCCAGCACAAGATACGTTCTTACAAGAGGCTAGCTTTTGAGCTCTGTTGTCTCTTTTTTCTATACTTAACTCTTTCACTTTTAGCTGATCTCAGGTCTTGGAGGATTCCACTGAATCGAAAACAAACTATGTCTGTTCCCTCAGTCTCCAAGGTGTACACGGACGCGCTAGTACTGAAACCACAAAGTTATTGGGATTATGAGAATATCAATATAAAATGGAACTCGCAAGAGAAGTACGAAGTGGTGCGCAAGTTGGGTCGTGGAAAGTACTCGGAAGTTTTTTTGGGTACGGATTTGTCCACCGGAAACAAAGTCGTGATCAAAGTGTTGAAGCCCGTCAAGAGAAAAAAAATAAAGCGGGAGATCTCTATTTTGAACAATCTCGTGAATGGTCCCAATATTGTAGCTTTGTTGGATACAGTTCGGGAGCCACTGCTGAAGACTCCGGCGCTCATTTTCGAAAGTATCAATAACGTGGATTTCAGAACGTTATACCCTACTTTCCTGGACTTAGATATCCGATTCTACATGTTTGAGTTGCTCAAGGCGTTGGACTACTCTCATTCCATGGGTATTATGCATAGAGATGTGAAGCCCCACAATGTGATGATCGACCACACCACCAAAACATTGAGGTTGATTGATTGGGGATTGGCCGAATATTACCATCCGGGTACGGAATACAATGTGAGAGTTGCATCACGTTACTTCAAGGGTCCGGAACTTTTGGTCGACTTCCGTTTGTACGACTACCTGCTTGACTTGTGGTCCTTCGGATGTATGCTCGCATCCACTGTGTTCAAAAAAGAACCCTTCTTCCATGGGAAGTCGAATATCGATCAGTTGGTGCAAATTGTACGAGTGTTGGGTTCCGATGACCTTCATAAATATCTTCAGCGATATAACCTCACATTGAGTGAAGAGTATGAGGATTTGGGCTACTACAGCCGGCGTCCATGGAAGAGATTCATTAACGAGAACAATTCCCATTTGGTGAGTGATGAATTCATTGATTTTATCGATCATGTTCTTAGGTATGATCACCAAGAAAGATTGACTGCCAAGGAGGCCATGGCTCATGCTTATTTTGACCCTGTGAGACATTAAAAGTGTTTCTCTTGCTTTAAATTTGTCGCTTAATTGCTAGACTGATTGTCACAAAATGCAAAGAATCCAGTTGACTCTGTGTTTACCAAGTATGTCCTAACCTGTGTTTCTTAAGACCACAGCCACGTTATCAGTTGTTAACTTTAATTAGTGCGTTCATTTCAGTCATAAAATCAGCTACAACTGCGAGTGTTTTCCAGTGACCTTAATTTAAGTCACCTTAAATTAATTCTGAATTTTGTTTTCCTTAGTGGGTTATTATTATTATTATTATTTCATCACGAAACCACAGATCAATGTGTCAGTTTTATCATTGCAGTTAACCTTTGTGGCTTCAACGGTGAGGACCCTGGTGAACCTCAATCATAGATTATACACGCGCAGAATTCCATAATCTTCTACCGCAGGCCATCCCCGCGAAACTCTCAATATATAAACGTTCTGGAGCGCCGGCTTATTCATGTGTAGACCAAAACTCAATTTTAAATGTACACGTATTTCGATATCTCGGCTGGCGGTGAACCGAAAGGCCGTGTTGTCTTTAAATTGTACGATGACATAGTACCTAAGACCACGGAGAATTTCAGAGCATTGTGTACTGGTGAAAAAGGAAATTCTGCTGAATCAGGCAAGCCTCTCTCTTACAAGGGCAGCATCTTCCACCGTGTAATTAAGGATTTCATGTGCCAAGGAGGTGACTTTACCCACGGTACAGGTATCGGAGGAGAGTCTATATACGGTAACAAGTTCGAAGACGAGAACTTCAAATTGACCCATGACAAACCCTTTTTGTTATCAATGGCCAATGCCGGCCCCAACACAAACGGATCCCAATTCTTCATCACTACTGTTCCAACACCTCATTTAAATGGAAAACACGTTGTTTTCGGAGAGGTTGTGCAGGGCAAATCAATAGTACGGCAACTTGAAAGATGTGAAAAGGGTGCCAATGACAAGCCAGCGATCGACTGGGTTATCGAAGACTGTGGTGAATTACCGGCCGATTACCAGCCTACGGCATCAATTATTGCTGACGACGGCACCGGAGATATTTACGAAGCTGTGAGTGCAGACGATGACAAAATCGACGAATCCAAACCAGAAACCGTTTTCGAAGCAGCCAATTTCTTGAAGAATTTGGGAACAAAGCTCCTTAAAGAGGGCAATTTTGCCAAATCCTACGAGAAGTACATAAAAGGATATGAATTCTTGTCTGACTTTAACCCTGAGTCGTTGAGTCCAGAATTGACTAAGGAAAAGGCTGAGTTGAGCATTTCTTTGAACTTGAATGCATCATTGGTCGCATTGAAATTGAAGGATGGAAAGAAGGCTATCAAGGCCGCAAACGAAGCACTTTCCTTCCCTGAAATTGACGACAAGCTCAAGGGTAAGGCCTGGTACAGAAAGGGTTCAGGGTACTTATTGGCAAAAGACGAGGACAACTCGGAGGAGGCCTTTAAGACTGCTTTGGAGTTTTCACCAAACGATGCTGCCGTTCTCAAAGGTTTGAAAGATGTTAAACAGTTAGCAAAGACAAGAAAAGAGAAACAGAAAAAGGCTATGTCCAAATTTTTTAGCTAGGAAGGGAGGGAAAATCAATTCTAGCGTTGCCATCAAAAATTACTGTAAATACACCAACAATACAGACCGGCAATAAACAAAGGTGAGCATTAATTAATGCCAGCAGTAACTAAATGTTGATAGTTAAAATCTATTAATTGAAATCTTGGCTTCGTATAAAAGAAAAAACGTCATTTGACGCAGCATTACTTAAGTTCCTTAAGTTGGGGCCTAGGGATCCTTTGACAAGTTATTGTGAAAAAAATGTCTGAGAAATTGATTCTGTGCCATAATTCTCTTGGCATCCTTGCATCTGAGACACTGATTGGATTACTTAATTGCACAGAGAGAAGTGTTGCCTGGCGTGACAAGAATAGCGCAACTGTGCTCGCTCTAATGTGATCTTACCGCAACGTACTGCATCGCGCATACAATACTCCATACATTCCTGATGTTCCATTGTCTTCTGCAAGGTTTGGGAGAAAATGTTGAGCTCTGCTATTCCATGAATCCAAATTAACTTGAAAAAATGCAATGGTAAGTAAAAAAGTGTTGGTTTTATCCACCATGTGAGGTGATAGATAGGCATATAGGTGTGTGGAACGCTATATCTTAAGGGAACTTGATGCGCTTGTTCCTGTTGCAGAAGGCAACAACGCATATAAAAGTGTACGGAAAAACCGCCATAATGTCCTTAATTGCCAGGCTGGATTCCGAGATGGTGAAACTTCCCAATTTCTTCTTTTTCATAAATTATTTAGATATCCTATTTCATTCTCAAAGAATCTAAAGTTTTATGTTGTTTTTTTTTTTTGAATCCAACAATTGACCCTGATTCTAGCGCACCCCAAAATGAGTTCAACATGGGCTCTGATGCTACCCATACTAGCAAAGAACACATCCAAAAGACTGCCAAAAACCTTTTGGAAGTGGTTTCCGAAGCTTCTCAAGTTCACTGCGTTTCCAAAATCCAACTAGAAAAACCAGTTTCTGAAAGAGAACGTTTGGAAAACCCTGCTGCAGTATTTCCTAGTCCTGTACGCAAAGATAGTACCATTGGTAGAGGAAAGTTTCTAGCCGATGGCCGCCGCCAACTTAGAGAAAAGGACTGCTATGATAAACTTGGCTTTTCATTCTCTAAACGGAAAAAGTGGATTTTTCTTAGTGTCATTTTTGCTGTGCAAATCTCAATCAACTTCAACACATCAATTTACCCCAACGCCATTCCGCTCATATCTGAGTATTGGGGAATTTCGGAACAAAAGGTCCGGGTGTCTCAGATGATATTTCTTATTATGTATGCTTTCGGGTGTGAATTATGGGCACCATGGTCTGAGGAGTATGGTAGATGGCCCATCATGCAGTCTTCCTTGTTTCTTGTCAACATCTGGCAGATTTTGGGTGGGGCTGCTCCCAATTTTGCAAGCATGTTTATTGCACGTGTTCTTAGCGGTTTTTCCTCTGCTGGTGGCTCGGTAACTTTGGGAATGACCGCTGATATGTGGGAAGCGAACGACCAAGGTTTTGCCGTCTCTTTTGTGGTTTTGTCTTCTGTGGGAGGATCTGCTTTGGGACCCATTTTTGGTGGCCTATGCCAAGATCATCTCTCTTGGATGTGGAATTTTTGGATCCAGCTCATTTTCGGAGGTGTAGTGCAAATCGCTCACTTCTTTTTGGTTTCTGAAACCAGATCTTCCATTTTGGTGGACAGAGAGGCCAAGCGCCGGAGAAAAGCCGGTGAGAGCGACAATATTTATGGGCCAGGAGAAATCACCGGCAGAGTCATGTCCTTTAAGGAAGTCTTGGCCATTTGGAAACGTCCTTTCGTCATGTTTGCTACCGAACCGATTGTTTTTTGTCTTTCTTTGCTTTCAGGTTTCTCCGACGCCTTGATTTTTGTGTGCATGGAGTCCTTTTTTTTGGTTTAACAACAGTGGGGTTTCAGTGCTACCCAATGTGGTCTTTCATTTGTTCTCATTATTATTGGTTACTTCATGGCATATGGTATCCATCTCCACGATGTCGCGAGACAGAGGCACCTCATCAGAAGTCAGGGTGAGGAATCACGTTTTGCTGAGAGAAGATTGTTGCTTTTGTTGTTTATTGTTCCATTGGAAGCCATTGGCTTGTTCGGATTTGCATGGACCTCCATGGGCCCAAGCTATAACTCCTGGATTGCTCCAATGATTTTCACTGTCCTCATTGCTATTGCTAACTATAGTATTTACATGTCGACTATTGACTACATGATTGCAGCTTACGGTCCTTACTCTGCATCTGCCACTGGGGTAATGGTTTTGCACGTGATTATTTGGCAGGTTTTTCTGCAATGTACGCTACGCCAATGTATAAGAACATTGGCAAAAAGCTCCACTTGCAGTGGGCCAGTACTCTTCTTGGGTGTATTGCATTGTTGGTTGCTGCTCCTGTTTACATTTTCTACTGGAAGGGACCTGCCATCCGTGCTAAATCTAAGTTTGCGCAAACCTTGGCTGCAGATAAAAAAACGAATGCTATTGATTCTGATGAGGAAAAAGAAAACGTTATTGAGGATGATGGGGTTCCTCTCAAGGAAAAGGAAGCCTCCCCAGGAACCGACTCTGCCAACGGTTTGAGTTCTCCTTACGTTTATTTGACAGATTTTCAATTACATTATTGTAACAGATTAACTGGTAGCTAACTTTATGTGGAGTGGAAGAATTAAAGTTTTAGTCCTCTGTCTTTTATTTCACAAATAATAAATTTATTTTTTTATAATGTAGTTATACCTAGTAAAAAGTGCTTTTCGTAACTTAAGCTAGTATTTCACACGTAATTGGAAATCAAGGTAGCTCAATAGAATGAGTCAAAGGCCGTTGAATAATAATTTCCCTCAGCTGAACTTGAAACTTAGCTTTATGTGAACTATGACTATACTATAGGCGAGTGTTTTTCTGTATACACTTCGACAATAGTTACTTGTGAGTAACATTGGCAAGTGGCAAGCCGAAAGAGCAGATAGTTACATGGATAATATGTTATCTAACATCGCATGTTTAGTGGCAAAACATCTACGCATACATTTCAGAATTTTTGTATCTTTCTGGTTATATGTGAGTATATTGATCAAAAATATCTAAGTACCCTAGTAACTACTTGCAAATGTGTGAAGTTACATGAACATATTCATTTATGAAGAGACTGGCACAAATAAGTAGGGCTTCAGCGCCCTAAGGTATGAAACATCCACAAATTCGAAATATTACATTTTGTATAATCCTCTACAGAAGAAAAGAAATTCTCCTATTTGAACTTTCACTACTCTTCAATCCAAGCCTTGCTAAGCTAATCAAAAGAATTGCAAGTAACAATACTGAATTCATTCTCATGAACCTTGATAGGTGGACTAAATATTTTTCAAGAGAGCACAGATTGAAAGTTTTTTATATTCTGCCATGCAAAAGTGACTTGTTCTCTTAACACGCAAATAAAAGCTTGTGACCTTTCATCGGTTTTCAAGTATCCTTCGGCTGATTCGGGAATTAAAAGTCAAATACATTGGCCAGCAGAGGATTTTGCGACTATGACCAAACTTAATGGATATTGTTTACGCTTGAACTCACTTTCATTGTACTCATGTGAGCTTAATTTCGAGCATTGTCTGAATATTTATTATGATTTAGTTGAAATCGTTAGCTATTTGAAAGAGAGTGATTCTATGGAGTGTAATATTCTAACTTTCTTAAGCCTATAACAGTAACTTTTTTTGAAAGAAGTTGTTTGCATGATTTGAAAGGTTTTCTGTGAATCACGTGCATTCCATTTCTGGCCGAAATGGCGGAACATCCTCAACTCCAGCTGATCGCTTGGAATTCAGTATTGTCATTGAAATCTTTGATGCTAACTATATTAAATCTTGGCATCTCAAAGTATGATGCATTGTCTGTTCCAAAGAAGTATGGCAGTTGAGGAAATTTTCCTCCGAACGTT
Organism: Metschnikowia arizonensis; assembly: GCA_002370875.1. Classification (NCBI taxonomy): domain Eukaryota; kingdom Fungi; phylum Ascomycota; class Pichiomycetes; order Serinales; family Metschnikowiaceae; genus Metschnikowia; species Metschnikowia arizonensis. Next base: position 66,570 of record NLAU01000591.1, read on the forward strand.
GTCTCTTGTAACTGGCTAAAGCTTTTTTTTTTGCCAATTTGCTTCTTGCCCACAAGTCGATTATTGAGATATTATATATTCCGGACGGATTCCTACACTAGCTGAGTGACCCTTAAATATACAACTTTTCAAACACGCACTATCACGCTTTTTTAAATAGTTTTCGGGCTGTTGCAACACCTTAAAAACTCTTATGCTCGATACCCAGTGTGAACTTGCCATTCCAGGAGGTTACTCAAGTGATATTGCCATATTGAGGAAGCCGATTTTGCCTTTGAATTATGATACAATTAACAACATAAAAAAAATTACATCTCCGTAAATTAGTCATTTGTGACTACTTCGAATCTTCTACAACTTGGAGAAATACAAGCTATTTGAGTCAAGCCTGACGGCTTTACAGAATCTAGCTGAGCTTTTCAATAATTTCCGAGTCGCTTTAGACAAATTTAAAGAAATGGTCTTGGTTAATTCCAATATACAATTCTATTGAGAACACATGTTCGATAAAGCATTCGAGGACTTCGACTATGACTTGACTAAAAGGCTTCTTCTATACTTGGGAAACCCTTCACCCTTTACTAGTATGGCATGATACTTCCTTTCGTAATAACAGATATCCCTGTGATCAATTCTTACGAGAGTCCTACTCCTGAAGTGTCGAATTTTCAAATTGGTAATTACATGAAACATTCCACCACGAGAGCTTTAAAGACTTGGTTTTTTCATGAAATCTCATACTCCAGAAGATTCAGATATGTCTCGAAAGAATTACTGTGGATTGCAATTGCCGAGGAGAGATGAACTTGCATAATTTTCTCAACTTCTCGCGCATGGGCTTGACGTCGAATTTCCATTTAGAGACGTTTTTCTCAATTGCTTAGCCGCTTAAATGCAGTCTATCTTGGTTAGCAGTTCTCGAGGTTCCGATTACTTGGAGTATGCATTCTCGTTATTTTTTTTTATTTCGTATTTTCCGACACTAGCTAGATTTCTCAAATTCCAAATCAGAGGACAATTAAATACTCTTAAGCTTTGCTTTTCTTCATAGATTTCTTTAATTTTAAATTTAGTTGTGACAAGAACCTATCGCGACAAATTGTATTTAACTTGCATATGATTCCTTAAGAAAACAACTATGCATTATTTAGATAAAATACTATCTTAATATAAAATATTTCGACTCATAAATAATACATCTAACAAACTGCTCCTAGTTGTGAAATGAAAAAATGAGAGTATCTTTTTTAGAAAACTTGCTTCCTCGGATAAAAGGACTGTTGCCTCTCACCCCGGATCCTCGGAACATTTTATTTCTTTTTTGTCCCCGGTCGCAACTCTCTTTGATCTCCTATTCAGTGGTTTTCATGCACTCCTTGCTTCCTTGAAGAGCCTTCCCATAAAACTTTCGAATTATATCAAGTTGTCATTTTCCTCCAGCATACTCCTAATTTAGCATCTGTTTCCAATTTTCAGCCTGAATTTCACTAAACATTCATTATCCTTCCAGAAAGTACGAATCTTGTGGTACTTGTTACAAAGCCATGAACGAGGTGATTAGCTCTCGTGTGTTTTCTACAGAAGAATGCCCTCAAGACGATATCAGCCCTTGTAGAAGTTCTTCGTCTAATACCTCAGATTATAGTGATGATAGTTTTGAAGCTAATGGCAGCAACGGGTTTTTGCTGGACAATTTCCAAAATAAGGAGAGCACTCCTTTTCTGTCCATAAATTCATCTCCATCGTCGGTTACATCTATTGAATGTTCCCATATACTGCCTTCCAAAGAAACTTTCGTCTCGAAATTTCAGGCTCAAAGTGAGTTTCTAGATTTCATAGATCCTGCACCAGCTCACCCGCCGCAGTACGAGGACATCCCCCCTGGAGGATGCCCGAGGTTTCCGATATTTGATGCAGACTATGGTAACGAATCTTTGCCCTCATATTCACCTGCTGCATATAAAGTTGGAGTCTGCTCCCGAAAACAAGAGTGGCTTTCACCATATGAAGTATCCCCCACCAGGTCGTGGAAGAACCTGATCATAGAGTTGAACTCCACTCAACTTAATGTGTATTCCATACCAAGCCAGTTGGATTCGACCTTGACAAACATAAGAATTAATGAGAATAATCAAGTGAAGCCATCAGGTCCGTTTTTGGAAACTCATCTTAATTCTGTTGTTACTACTGAGCTTGATATGGAGGTGCGCCGGGTTTGTGATAAACTCAAACTTTTTGACCTCGCAACTACATTGAAATTAGAGCAGCTGGAGCTTGTTGAGCAATTAAGTACCAGCAATTCCTCTCTGAACTTGGCTCATAAAGTTTTCAAAGTTTGCAAGCAAAAAAAATTGCTCCGCTCTTATTCCTTACAATATGCAAAGATAGGTTTAGCTAATGACTATACTAAAAAGCCAAATGTTTTGAGGCTTCGCTTGGAGAATGAGCAATTCCTTCTCTGCTTTTCATCGACTAAGGAGATGATCGAATGGAATCTTGCATTTTCCATTGGTAAAGGCGTTTCTTTGGATTTGACAGAGAGAGAGATTCCAAAGTATAGAACAGTGCCAAGAAGAAGGTCTCCATATTATGCTAGAAACACTCCTTTCTTCAACGATGTGGTAACGCGGCGGATGAGATCTCGTTCTGACCCTTTGGTTGAAAGTTCAAGCAGTACAAGTTTGAGGGATAAATTTTGCAAATTGAAGACAAAAATAGCGAGCCCTGCTGCGCTTAAAAATTCTAAAGCGATTAAGGCGTCTTATGAACGAAGCGAGTTAAGAAAGCCTGCCTCCATAGCATCCATCCTGATGCCTCAAAATTTTGATCGCCATCGCAAAAGATCATCTTCAATTGTGAATTCTGCTAACTTTACTATCAGCTCAGATGATGAATTTGTAAATGAGGGATTGGAAGCATCTCATGAAAGGGATTTTGAGGAAGATATTGAAAGGTATTCTCCAAACATGAGTGACATTCGTGGTTCGGATGAAGATGATGAGATTGAGAATGACTTTGACGAATTTCTTGGACTGCGATTTACTGATGAATCTCTGAGTGGAAGAGACACCGGAGATGAGAAGTGGGCCCCTACAGTGAAATTTGAAAGTCGCAGACAATATTTGAGAAATTGTGTGAAATGTATTAGGCCGCTTGGATTTGATGACAATTGGGTCAATAAACTGCTTGTCAAACCAACGACTATGACGCCATTGACGACTGTGTACTTCAGAAATCAATATCAGATACATGACTCCAGCTATTCCTGTCAAAGCGACTTGGGTGAGGATTCCCTTCCATTATATGGCTCTCTTAACATAAAACGAAAATTAGGAGGAAAAGAACCACTTTACAATCTTCCTGATACTTCTTTGGCAAGAATACCTCATCACAATTTGAAAGAATACAGCGTCGGGCCACATTCGCTTATTCCAAAAATATTATGAATCAATAAATTTTTTAATCTATATGAAATTAGTTGAGAAATCAGCTGTTGAGCCTGTCCTTTAATTTTTCTGCAATCTTCAACTCTAAAGCACGATCCTCAAATGCTTTCATTATAACCTTACTGGCCTTATCATGAAAAAGAGAGGAAACGGTATTATAAATAGGGTTTTTGAACCTGTATTTCAAGTTGAAATCAACTAATGTTGATGTTTCATTAGTAAAACCACTTTTCACCTCCCTGAATTTCCACTCGTTGTGTAAATATTCGAATAACAGTATTGTAGCTGATTCTGCAATGAGCAATTTGTTTTCAACACACTTAATCTTGCACACGAACTTTTCATCATATTCATCCCAGCCCACTCTTAAACCAGCCTCAGAGGGAAGTCTTGTTTTTTGGTCATATTCATTGATAAATGATTCTGTAACAAATGGAACAAACTCTTCATATCTCGAAACATCAGCCACTACACGATATAGTATGTTGGACGGTACATTAATTTTTTTAATTATTCTATACGTCTTCTCCTCATAAAATGACGCCAAGTTTAAGAAGCTTCTTCTTTGTATCGTATATAAACGTGGTCTTACTCCAAACATGACTTCAGTTAGTGGAGACATTTGCTTGATATCTCACAGAGGCTGTATGCAGGCTGAGGAAAATTCGAATTCTTACTGTTCAAAAAATACACTGTTGACATATACGATATTTAAATTTCACTGATCGTTGATTGAATGATGTACAGATAATACTAATTAAGCACGAATGTATACAGCTTGTTTAGAGTGCTTAACGACTGGCTTGATAACGCCTTCTCTCTCCAAGTGTCTTAAAGCAACTCTAGCCATAGAACCACCAATCTTCAATCTGTCAACCAAGACAGAGACAGAAACGTACTTGAAACCTGGGACTTCCTTCATGATTCTGTCGTACTTCTCTTGGTCCAAAACGACAAGGTGTTGGGCCTTGTCCTTAACCTTACCCTTGTTCCACTTCTTCTTACCCTTCTTACCACCGGCTAAAGCGGCAGCGGCCTTAGCGGCCTTAGTTTGTTGAATCTTTGGAGCCATCTAAATAGTTAGTATTCGTTGTTTCATGACGCAAAATATCTGCAAAATAAGGTATTGGGAGTTTTTCTGAGCTAAATACAAGTCATAATTGCAATAGAAATAACAACCATAAGATTATCCATAATATCAAGCTGAAATATTTTCATGACACTCTATTCCTGACAATTTAACGGTAAAAAATTTTCGACCGACTCTTCTCAAAACATTTCATGAAAAGCCCCTTACATTACATCCCCTATGCACTTGTCCGTGTATTCCTCTTCATTAACGTTAGAGCAGCTTGTGCTGATCATTACATACTTTGATTCAAAAGTTCGAAATAGATAAGGAAAAAACTTCGTACTGAATCTTTCCTTCTTTTTTTTCGCGCCCGGAGGACTGCACTCAGTTTATCACGTGTTTAACTTACCGAATGCGAAACAGTAAAGCACCCATGTATTAGGATGAAAAAATGCATCACGAGATAGTGAGGTTTTTGGGGCTCAAGCCCTAATCTCCAGAAACGAGCCAAATTAAGTCTCAACTACACACACCAACTTTCAAGCACGAAATGGCCAAGAGAGGTGCTGAAGAACAAATTACGAAAGACGGTACAGTAGGGGATTCTCATGAAAATGAAAACAACACCCCAAGCTTTGCATCGTCAGATGTTTTAGCTAAAAGAAAAATATTAAAGCCCAGGGGCAAAATGTTCAATCTTCAAACCAAACCTAGCCCTAACTTTGGTAAAATTAAACTGTCATGTCGTGATAATCTGGGGAGAGAAGCAAAACTCAAAGCATTGGGTATTTCATTTTTCAACGCAGTTAAGAATGTGAAAGTTGACGAAGGCGTGGCTGATTTTAGACCCCTTGTGAATATGTATCTCAAATACTACCAAGATATTGAAAGTGACACAACGCCAAAGTCAACTCAAACGGCTACCAATTCAGGATCTAATAATCAGAAAAATGGTTTATTTGACGCCTCCTCCCATGTGGCTCAGCCATCAACACTCGCAACGAAAGAAGTTCCCATTCAAGTTTCACAGAAGAAAGTTACAAGCGAAAGCGATGATAGTTCAGATCATGATGGTAAAACTGAAATAAAGATTCAAGGACCCCAATTCAATCTAAGCACAAAGTCTACGATAAAAAATTCACCATTTACGTTCGGAGCAAAGCCTGCATCTAAAAAAGTGGATTCAGACTCCGATTCCGAAATCGAGATAAAAGGGCCAACGTTTACTTTTCATAAGCAAATTCAAGATCCTGTTTTCAAGCTTCCTGGTAAGGAACCAAATATTGCGGTGGATAACTCAGCGAATCAAAGTGATGTACCAAAATCAGATATTTTCTCTTTCGGATCTAATGTGACGAAAAGCAATGCTGAAGATGAAAACAAAACGCCTTTCGGTCCTGCTTCAGCCTCCAGCTTCAGTATTCAAGAAGCTCAGAAAGATAAAGTTGGTGGAAACGCAACTAGCAAATTTCTGGTACCAACATCATTTAAAAATGGCTTGCAACATTTGTCCTCGCAGAATACAGATGAAGGACCCCAAAAACCCATTTCTGATAAGAGTTCTCAGCAAGTAGCTATAGGTCTCAAAGGTGATTTTGGCACTGATGAACACGGAGATAAAAACAGCAGGCCCCTTTTCAGCTTCAATTCTGCATTAAAAACCACCGAGGGAGAAAACGTTCAGCAGAATTTCAATTTTGGTAACAATCCAAGCCAAACTTTTGGAAGTACCACGTCTTTTAGTTTCGGCGGGTCTGCGCCAAGTGTATTAAATTCTACGACTGGCTCGCAGAACACGAACAGTCAAGCGCCAACTCTAGAAAACAGTAAGCCTAATGGAGATAACTCACCATCAGTTACTGGAGTGGAAACAGTTGGCGAAAATGAAGAGGACACAAACATCAAATTCGATGCAGTTGCGTCACTTAATGATGAAAAATTAGATACAAAAACCGGTGAAGAATCTGAAACTGTTGTTTTTCAGCGGATGACAAAACTCATGCTCTTCAATACTGATGATAGCGAAAATCCTTATAAAACTATTGGAAAGGGGGAGCTAAAAGTTTTGCATACGGAAGAAAAAGGCACAAGCAGAGTATTAATCAGGGCTGACGGAAGCCTTAGGGTTCTCTTAAATGTGTCTTTGATTAAGGATATGGTGTATTCTACTTTAGGGAATGGATCCTTGGTTAGACTTCCCGTTGCCAATGAGAATAAGATCGATACTTACGTACTCAAAGTGAAGACAGCAGAGGATGGTCAAGAACTCTGTAAGATTTTAAATCATTTAAAATCTCATTAATCCATCATCCTTGAGGCATACTTCGCTGAACTTTTATTCGTAAATATGTACAAAATCTTTTGAGATCGTCAAAAAAAAAAAAAATCATGTAAGTAGTTTGTACGTTATGCTTCAAGTCTTGTTGAAAACTCCAAAATTGTTCAAAAAAATCCAACTAAGAACTATCTGTAGCCATAATGGATATAATACACGTTAAAAGTAATTCCGAATTGTTTTTAAAAGTACTTAGTCCTCCTTGAACATCCAAATATCTGGAAATGTCATACTTAGTCTATCGGGCTGGTTGCTGAAAAACGAAATTGTGATGGCTAATCTATTCCGTAAAATATGATTAGGGTATTCAAGCCAAAATTAAACATTGATTTGTCGTCTGGTAAAGTGTTTTCGAAGAGATCGAAATTTGAATGCGTTATTATTTGAGATGCTTGTACCTCAACGAATTTATGAAACACCAGATCACTTGTTGTATATCTTGTCTTGCTAGTCTTTTTTCCATTCTCAAATTTTGATGGATAATGGGCTATCTCTGTGACCGATATTTTCTGTGTGTAAAACAACATATTGCTATGGTGATTAATTTGTTGGGGTTTATTTTAGCCGCTAGTTGGCACATTCGAAACCCTCCGAAGCTTCTTGTGAAGGTTATACTTTCGTGATGAGCAAGTCATATTTGAGTAACAAAGCTTTCGTATAAGAGATTGACATGCACGTTGAATGCAACAAAGTCGCTTCTATCTAATCTGCTTTATGCACTACGAACTTCCTGACTGTTAGATACCCAATGTGTATGGCATTACCTATACGAGTGATTATAGCCTATATTGTGCACTCACATTGCGTAGCGTCGACTTCGGCGGCTACTGCCGCTCATTTATTCTAGTGCCGTTCACATTTGTTCTGTGCAGCTCCTTTGTGGCCTATATATAAATAGTCACGATTCCCCTCCTTGAGGGACCATCAACAAATGAACACAACTAGGTTCTGGACGCACACAATAATCTAACACCGACACCCTTAATAAATGTTATTCATTGATTCATCTATATCGGTCTGGACCCTTTTTATGTACAAGAGAATATAGTTTTGGCACTATGATTATTTCTTCGCATCATCCTTGAAATTGAAAAATTTGCCAAGCATTTTTCCTATTCTATGCAATTTAGATGGATGTAAATCTTTTTCATCAATTGACTCAATTAGATCCTCATCTGTTTCTAATTTCCAATCAGCATGAGTACGCTTGGCATTTTTATCATTAAAAGCATCCGCGAGAGCTTCAAATAATGCAGTCTGTACCGGTGTTTCTGGAACTAGAGTTTTCACATTCAACACAACTTCCATATCACCACGATTACTCATGTTTTGGTTTCTTGGCACACCTTTTTCGGGAATTATAAGCTTCTTTCCGTTTTGAACACCAGGTCTCACCTTGAGCTTGATATTATTGCCATCAATAGTTGGGACGACAATTTCTCCACCTAAAGCAGCTGTAGTCATTAGAATATCATGATTAAGAATAATCTTGTTATTGGAACGTTGGAACACTTTGTCATTTTGAACATTGACTCTAACGATGAGGTCACCTTTTCTGGACTTATTGTAGGCATCTTGAGTTATGAATGGGGCATCCCCCCCCCCTGGAATACGGATTTTTGAGCCATCAGCAATTCCACATGGCAAATCAACGGTCGTTGATTTTGGTACTTCTTCAACTCCTGCACCATGGCAAGTCGAGCACTCATCACTTTTTTTGATACTTACTCCTGTTCCGTGACATGCGTTGCAGGTAGAAGCCATTTGGAAACCTCCAATGACATGAGTACTTTGTCCTGTTCCGTGGCATGTAGGGCAGGTACTTTTCTTTTTGCCAGCCTTCATACCTGATCCTGAGCAGGTATGACACGAATCGACAGCCTTGTAACTGATATTGATCTTTGCTCCAAATATAGCATCCTTAAATTTTATTGACTTAAGAACCTCGACATTGTCACCCACATGTTCTGTGACAAATTGTGCTCTACCACCACTCCTTCCCCTCGCACCCCCATTGAAAGCTTGTTTGAACAAATCTTCAAAATCAAAGCCCATTCCGTTGAAAGGGTCCCCTTTACCGCCAAATGGGTTTCCAGAATTTCCAAAAGGGTTTCCGTTTGCAAACGGATTAGAGTTTCCGCTCGCATCAAATGCTGCTCCACCAAATTGATCATATTGCGCTCTTTTTTCTTTGTCACTTAACAATTCATAAGATTCCTGTATTTTATGAAACTTTTTCTCTGCTCCTTTTTCTTTATTCACATCAGGGTGGTGTTTTTTGACAAGTTGATAATAAGCCTTTTTAATATCAGATGCACTAGCACTTTTATCCACTCCTAAAACTTTGTAAGGATTGAAATCAATTAAGCGTATGCTAGAAGTATGAAATTTCCTGGGAACTGATCTTTTTATCAAAGATATCCTTGCGATATCATATGGTTTTGCTGTCAAGCGTATCATTGAGATCGGAATTTTAACGTGAATAGGAATTTAGAAACTCCTCATATATTCGAGAATTTTTCTAGAAGATACGCACTCATCACGTGATAAACTCTCGCATCAAGATGAAATAACGCTCAAATGTTTCCTAAACAAACTATTTACAATTTTATATTTTGAGAATTATATCATGAGACAGATTCAGAAAGTTTTATCCCAAGAATCCAACTTCATAGTACCATTCGTTTGGAAGTTCATATGCATCTTGAGGGCATCCTTCAAAATGTGAGGTTCATGTAATGAAGTTGCCTTTCTTGCATTGAAACAAGCTCTGTTAAAGTATTCTTTTAATTGATCCTTGTAGTCTGGGTGGGCACATTTATTGATGATCTCAATGGCTCTCTCCCTAGGAGCCATGCCCCTCAAATCCGCTAAACCTTGTTCAGTCACAATGACGTCCAAGTCGTGTTCAGTTTGATCAACATGTGGGGAGAAAGGAACCACACAAGAAAGTCCCGTTGGGTCGGTCTTTGAAGGTCTGGCTGAGGGTGTATGCATAATGGACAACTTAGCATTTCTCAAAAAATCCCCTGACCCACCTAGACCATTTAACATTCTGGATCCCATAACATTAGTAGAATTAGCATGAGCATAAATATCAACTTCCACAGGCGTGTTCATTGCAATGACACCTAGTCTTCTAATGATTTCAGGAGAGTTTGACACCACTTGTGATCTTAAACACAATTTTTTAGAGAACTCCTCCCAGTTGGCATCAAATCTTTCAAATCCCGCCTCTGTCAATCTAATGGATGTAGCAGTTGCAAAGTCCAATGATCCGGAATCAAAGAAGTCAAGAAAAGAATCTTGCAAGACCTCTGTCCAAACATTTAAATTCTTGAACTTTGACTCTGCTAATCCTTCTACCACAGCATTTGCAATGTTTCCTATTCCCGATTGGAGAGGCAATAAGTTGTCTGGCAATCTTCCCATTTTTACCTCATGTTCGAAGAACTCCACAAGGTTGGCTCCAATTTTCTTGGAAGTCTCGTCAGAAGGAGTGTTTGGTGGAACTTTATCTCTGGTAGTAGACTCAACAATTGCCACAACTTTAGATGGATCCACTGGAATCGAGGTAACTCCAACACGGTAATCACAAGTAGTATGTGGATAAGGTTGTCTGTGAGGAGGGTTCACTGGCATGTCGATATCGTGCATTCCTTCAAAAGAAGGCGTCTTGGTGTTTACTTCAATGATAACCTTGTCTGAGACAGAAATCATTTCAGGTGAAGCTCCCACGGCAGGCCCTGGAATAATTGACCCATCTTCAGCAATTGCTGTAGCTTCAATTATAGTATAATCGAGCAAATCATTCTCTTTATCTTTGGTGTAGAAACCGTAAGTCAAGTCTTGAGGAAACATTGACAAATGCTTATCAAAAAACATGGTTCTTCCGTCGTTAATAGCTTTGGCAATTGGTTTACCAACCTGATGTGGTGATCTACGCAAGATCATGGAATTTTCAGCCCACCTTGACTCCTCTGGCCCTGCTGATGCCCCAACAAACAAATTGAAGGCTAATTTACCTTGCAATTTGTTTTTCTCCACATGGTCGACGAGGGCTTTGGGAACAACTTTTGGAGCTCCAACACCAGTAAAGCCCGACCATCCGAGATACTGGCCATGTTTGAATAATTCAATACATTCTTCAGGCTTTCTCAATTTCGATAAATATGGAGCATACTTGACTCTTTGTCTCAAAAGTGCTGACATTTTTTAAATTTTGGGAAATAAAGTTTGAAGATTCGTGTAATAAGCTGTGTAGTAGCGGTAAAAAGTTAACTATGTTGGGGTTAAGTGGAGGTGCAGACGTCCAAAAAAAATTGTTTTACCCAAAATACCTCGATTGTTGGCCAAAAAAGTATGCAAATCAGTGCACTATTCAAAACGCTCAAAGAAAATTTGATGAATTTAGGATTCTTTCCAATCTTGAAAAGGTTTTTTTTAACCTACAATTTAACGAAGCTTTGCTATTTATAGTCAAATTTGTGAAGGTTCTCTCGTGCATCCAAATATGCAGTATTATTCGAGCCAGCGCAGCGATCGATGTGGCAATACATCACTTAAGAACGATTTAAATATCGTTTTAACTGGAAAAATACGAATTTATGGCTTTTCAGAAATTTGAACCATACACACATTCAGTTGTGTACTACTTTTTCTGGAAATTGCGGCCAGTCCACATATTAGTGATGCTGGAGTTCGGAATAATCTCGTTCTCGGACATTCATTCGCACAGATCCACAAATCAAAGGAAGTAAACATTACGTAAAATGTCATTGGTTCATCGTGCGACTAACTCCGAGCCTGGAAAATTGTAATTTTGCATGCATGGATCGTGTTTGAGGATCTTAACTCATAGCTGGCTTCTAAAACCAGTGGTTTATGTTGGACATAAACTTTTTGTCTGATTGAAGTAAAACCCGAGGTCAAGCATTAGGAATGCTGCAAATTGTCGCAATTTACGTCTAGAGTTAGATCCTCGATAGTTTGTGCACTATCCATAGGGATTATTAAAGCCTACGCTGTGAGGTGAAGTCCCTCAAACCGGGAGTCGGAACTTTCCCCTCGGACTAGCGGAGGCACCCCGGACCCCAGGCCCTCCTTTAGCTTGTATAAACAACCCCAGATTTTTCTCCCGTACATCTCCTTGAGGGATCATCAACCAATGAATATAATTAGGTATTAAACGTACACAAGAATTTAAAATCTAGCTATTTGCTATCAATTCTTTAGGCAATGCGTACACAATATAGGTTCAAACCAAAATTTCTAAATCTTTCGGGCACAGAAAAAGACAAGCATGTACATAAAGGCATATGCATAGAGATCTACAATTCTTTTTTCTCAACTCTTGCTAATTTTAGTGTATATAGAGGCGACCGTTCTCAACGGCCGAATCTCACAACACTTTTCGATCTATCTCATGTACGAAATTTTCACTTTGCGTGAGAATTTGGCCGATTTACTACTCACTATTGAAAAATATTGGAGTTGAAAATGGAGACCTTCGACAATAATTTCCTGTTTTCCTTCGTCTGTGCATGGTATCAAAGGAATGGAATGTTCAAGCCAAAATGAAAGTAAATTGAAACAGCATTGGTGTAACTAGCTTACCTTCATTCAGCATGTATCCAAAAAATCTGGCACGCTTTTAAAGTTTGAAATTAATCTTTTTCTGTCTCAAGGTCGTTTCCAAATTCTGCATATATTTTTTGCCTCAACCGGTAGTAGTTGTTTTCAATCTCTCGCTGAGTGATATCTTGCTCTATTGTAAAATCTTCTTCTTCAGTTCCATAGTTTGAGGGGTTATATTCGTTTTCAATAATTTCATTCATGACAGTTTCATCATCACTAACGCTGTGCACTGAATCAGAGTATGAGCTTATTTGATCGACGTCTTCGGCTTTGTCGCTTTCAGTTGCACGCCACTGAAATTCACTCTCCAATGTGGGCATCGACTCAATAATTGAATTGAGCCTCTCAAAATCCCCCAATTCATTAACAACAGGACCATTTACCTCCATTTCGTCGTCAAATAAGCCTGAGTTGTAAGCAGAAATCAAGTTTCGCGTACCCTCTTGTGACCATTCTGGTTCATTGATCACTTCTTGTAAACATTTACTATATGGTACTCCGACATCTTGGTTGCTCCTTTCCAATGTGGCTGATGATATAGGGGACGAGTTCTTTCCTTGAGGGTTTTGGTTTGGGTTTTGATAAATCATCTTCTTAAACTTGGATGTGACTTGTTTTTTACGGTCTCTGGCCACTTCCTTTTCTAGCTTGTCAAACTCATCAGTATCATTAGGCGTCATATCGTCGACAAAAGAATTCAGACTTTGAGCTTTAGAGTCCGCAAAGTGTGCATTGTTGATGTTCGAGGTAGCTCTATGTATTTTCGTACCTGTAATATTATTCGCTTCAATGACTCTCGAAGTTTTGAAACGTGATCTTTTTGAATTTTCATCCTTTGATTTTGCATTTGGCTTTTCAATAGAATTGATATTTAAGAATGGAACAGTAAGCTCAGTATTAAGAGGTTTCTCGATTATATCTGTCGTAACCTCTTCATCTCGGTGGCTAGCTATAGGATCCGTTTGACTATCATCCTGGCCCGATGAAATATTGTGTGATGAGTTTAATCCAGAGCGACCTTTCAAGATTAAATTCTCTTTAAAACGCAGAACAGATTGTTTTTCATGTTCAACATTGCGCAAGATTTTTCCAACATTTTCAATTTCATTTATCTCGAGTGTTTCTTTGAAGCGTACTTTCTTTTCAATGCTTTGTAGATTTTCTTGCGTCTTTTTATTCCTTAGTTCTTGTACTTCCTTCCATAGACGATAATGATGCGTTGAAGAGCTAGGGAGAAGGGAGTACTGCTTATCGGAATCAGAATCAGAATCAGAATCACTAACATCCCCTTCTGAGTCTTGATAGCTGTAATCTAATTCATCTTCTTCGAGGTCGATATCATTCCCTATGACTTCTAGCTCCAATATGTTTTTTGGATCTATATTCCGTGCCACGTTTGTTGACGATACATCCTCGTCTGTTCTACATTTGGGAGCGGGGTTCGACTTCTGACTCTCATTGATTGATTTGGTAGTCTTCAATTGACTGATACAGTCTTGCTCTGATTCCCAAAGTTCCATATCCTCTAAAAGCTCTCTAATCTGCTCAGAATTCGGATTCTTATCCTCCCTGTTACTTGAATAACTTTGTGAGCTTAATTTGTCATTGCAATCCGAATCAGCTGAAAAAGTTTTGTCGTTCAATTTCACTTCTATCACATTACCATTGTCATCCAAATTTTCTTGAATATCGACGATTGGTAAATCTTCACAGCTAATCTCAGCCTCTTCACCTTGCGTTAGAGAGATGTTATTGAGACTTCTAATACCTTCCAAAGTTCTTTTGACTTCCTGGATATTCGCTTTAATGCGATCATTTTCAATTAATAGCCTTTTTACCATCCTTTCGAAAAAATCTATCGCTTCTTTTTGAGTCTTCTGAGCCCAGATCCCATCACCGAGCTCGATAAGAGCACCTTCTGAGGCAACTTTTGTACTCTCTGTAAGAAATTCAGCAATTTTGCTCGCATCCTGCTTTTTGGTATTGGAAAATTTCAAGGAACTCTGCAAAGAATTTAGAGTCTTCTCCAAATTTTGTGAGAGTTCTGCAAGACTTAGCTCCATCATTGCAAGATACGGAGAAAAAGAGATGCGTTTCGCGTTTAGAGTATGTTTTCCACATTTGACAATATATTTGACTACACTCCAATAGTCCTAAATTGATTGAATTTGTTCGAGTCTATATTTATCATTAGAATTTGCTGAACTCTCCAAAATATTCACTCATACAGTAAATATTAAATGACTTTCGGAAAATTTAACGAAACTATACATTTTCAGGGTGTGGCAAAAGAATAAATTTGCATACCCATGGGAACGAAAAATCACCTACGATGTGCGATCTAACGCCGATTTGCCATAGACTCTGACAAAGTGGAAAAGGTATCGCCCTTTCCTCTGATCATCGGAGGTTTTCTCCGATGATCGCTGTACCTTCTGCACAGCCCATGGATATGAGGCGCAATGTTGCCTCATCATCCTATCAAGTTCGAGAATGCCGAACAAACCCGGCGTCCGATCTTTCCTGCTTTTCAAGGATTCCTCTTTGAGAGAATACATCAACGAATAAACAGAGTTTTAAAGTACCGAACATTACTAAAGAATCTAACACTCTATTTTACATCTGTCAAAGATTCTGAGCTCATTAGGTGAAAAATATTGAAAGACTCGAGATTCATGTCCCTGAAATTTTCGTAGTATTATTCATATCATCATTTTCAAAATTAATTGGCTTTACTAGGAATATGTAGAATTGCGCAAATTTCACAAATATATATTTTTTTCAAGTACTCATTCCACTGATTACCATATTTTACAAATGCAATCTTAAGTAATCATTTTACTGAAGACAAAAAAGTGATTTTTTTAATTGTTATATTGACACCAAGAAGCACAGTCTTTAGGTGTCAAAAAAAGCATGAAAAGTAATCCTAATCTAAGGACCGATGACCGATGACAAAAGATAACGCTTCCCATGTGAAGCATTGTAAAATAATCGCGCTTGAACACATTCGAAATAATAACACCTCCTTCCACAATGGCCCCAACACAATTAGAGATAAAGGTCAAGGCTTTACAAAGGTTATTGAAAGAGAAAGATTTATATTCGAGAGAGATTCGAGAACATGAAGATTTACTTGTTAGCATGAAATCAGCCAATGCAGATGAATATGAAGTTAAAAAACAAACTGAAGTTCTTGCAGAG
This sequence comes from Metschnikowia arizonensis, assembly GCA_002370875.1. Taxonomy (NCBI): domain Eukaryota; kingdom Fungi; phylum Ascomycota; class Pichiomycetes; order Serinales; family Metschnikowiaceae; genus Metschnikowia; species Metschnikowia arizonensis. The sequence continues at coordinate 82,264 of NLAU01000591.1, forward strand.
GCAAAACGAATGATTCCAGAACTTGAGAGAAAAATTCAAGATTATAAAAAGTCGCTTTCCAGCTTTTTAGAAAGTTACGTTGGTGATGAAGATACATCTCTTGCATCCAAATTAATTTTATAGCTTAATTCCACAGTTGATACAGATCTATAATTAGACCATATCTTCTTCCGCTTGGCTACCGGAGGCATTGTGTATGGCTTGCTCCTCTTTTTCCTCTAAATCATCATAATAATCCTTTAGTTCGATCCATCTCTCATGAATGTCACCTAACTCATCTTCTGCAGTACTACTATTCCTTATTGCTTGACTCCATACCAGATCTCCACCGATTTCAGTGCTCCCAAAAGTGTAACCGACAGCTTTATCTATACAACGAAGTAAACTTATCATGGTCTTTTTGTTCTCTATCGCAAGGACTTCAAAGGAAACCAAATTGAAATCCTCAATAATCTCAGCAATCATCTCTGTAAGACGAACAAAATTTTGACCTAAAACCAGAGGCGATTCTTTGCGAAGAGAAGCCCCAAGGTATTTTAAATCTTGAACTTCTGTATAGTAATCAAGCCTCATAGCTAGTTTTCCGTAAGACAGAAGCATGTCGATTTTTGATATAACATTGATATGTGGAAGGTCTAGCTGAAGCATGGAGCGCAAGCTAAGCAACAAGACTGATATATACAGGGAAGGACTTGTTAAATAAATGGAATCAACCAACAGTACGACACAAAGCCTAGCATCAGAATGTTTACTAAGACGGTGGAAAATTTTGAAAAAAGAGTCATGATGTGTGAAAAGCTCAACCTGACCAGGACAATCAAACAACAAATAACTATCTTTACCTAATTCGTTCCATATTTGCAAGAAAGATTCCATGCCATTTTCACTCAAGCTTTCGAGTGCATACATAAGCCCTCCATTTGGCCCTAGGTTTTGCGTCTCCATGATCTCCTCTAGAGTGATATAATCTCTAATGTCAAATGCGCATGCTGGATATTGAAGATTCTTATTTGCTGGATCAAGATTAATGATTGCGCATTTCCGACCTATAGCTGATAAAAACTGGTACATTCCATGACAATATGTAGACTTCCCTGAGCCAGGGGGTCCAATAACTACTTGACCGAACATGTTTGTCTTTCTACGCCTCATAAGATTTCGTTGCACTAGAAGTGTGGTGCGCGCACTATTGACGGAAGGCGTAAGATTCCGGCGAGCAAATATACACAGTACGCCACTTGCCAGACATGACAACAGTAAGCAACGAAACATCATTTTTGCAGAAGACTGTGACAGTCTCACCATTAGTTTTGTTGTCAGTTGCAGACCACTATGATAGAGTAGCCAAAGATTCGAAGAAGAGGGTTGTCGGGGTACTTTTGGGAGATAAGTCTACCGATATTATAAGGGTTACAAACTCATTTGCCATCCCATTTGAAGAAGATGAAAAGAATCCCTCCGTTTGGTTCTTAGATCACAATTACATCGAGTCCATGTGTGAAATGTTCAAGAAAATTAACGCCAAGGAAAAATTGATTGGCTGGTACCATTCAGGTCCTAAACTCAAGGCTTCAGATTTGAAAATAAATGATGTTTTCGGGATGTACACGAGCAATCCTTTGTTAGTTATTGTTGACGTACAGCCTCGCCCTGTAGGGATTCCTACAGATGCCTATTTTGCCATGGATGATATAAAGCACGATGGTTCGAAAGCAGAAAGAACTTTTGTGCATGTGCCATCTTTCATCGAGGCAGAAGAGGCAGAAGAAATTGGTGTTGAACACTTGTTAAGAGATATAAGAGACCATGCTGCTGGAAACTTATCCTTGAAAGTGACAGAAAGTTATCAGTCTTTATTGGGATTACACCAGAAATTAAGGGAGATCGCTGGATACCTCGAGAAAGTTAAAGAAAGAAAACTTCCTATCAACCACTCGATATTGGGGAAGCTACAAAATGTCTTCAATTTATTACCAAATCTAGCTTATGGCTCAGGTGAAACCGAAAAAGTTTTCGATCGGAGCGCGGTTGATAGCGTTGAGAATTCTTCTAATCCGCTTGCAACTGCGTTCACAGTCAAAACAAATGACGAATTGATGATGGTTTACATAAGCACCCTTGTCAGATCAATTATTGCATTTCACGATTTAATCGAAAATAAGCTAGAGAATAAGAAATCTAACGAGGCAAAGTCGAGTTCTGCAGGCGCTTGATGAGGACCAATTTTTCGGAAGTCGCGATAATTTGAAATCATTACATAGTCGTGTATTTTTGTCATAAACTAGCCTCTAAAGAATTATAGCAGACATTTAGTATCAAGGAATGTCTCACAAGTTGATCGGGTTTTCAAAACTTAACTATGTTCCGAATTTTAACTTCTTCTTCTCTAATTTCAAGAAAGGCTTGCTTCCAGAACAGAATTTTATATCCAATGTGACTTTAATTCGGAAGAAAAACTCTAGGATCATTTTTAAGAGACCTTATCAGACCGAAGATAACCACTTCAAAGGTACTGAAACATGCAATATTGGTAACCAAAAATTCAACAAGTTTACGGGAAAGTTTTTAACGTGTCAAGAAGCTGATGCCCTCGTGTCTCTTGAGATGCCCAATGATTCGTCGACAAAATTAAAGCCTGTGCCGTTTAAAATAGTCCCTAAAGAGGCGAATAATCGACTAAATGAAAAGATTAGTCCAAAAAAGTTGATTAGAAATTACTTGAAACTAACAAAGCCAAACCTCACTATATTGGTTACACTAAGCTCAATCTGCTCTTATGCAATATCTCCTAATTCTTTATCAGTGGCTGAATTAGCATACCTTACTATAGGTACTGCTTTATGTTCAGGCTCTGCAAATGCAATAAATATGGGCCGGGAGCCTGAATTCGATAAAAGAATGAGCCGAACATCACTTAGGCCCGTTGTTACTGGGAAAATTTCACCAAAACAGGCGTTTATGTTTGCTAGTATATGTGGACTCCTTGGAACTTCAATTCTATATACCGGTGTTAACCCGACGGTTGCAATTCTTGGTCTTTCAAATATAGTTTTGTATGGATGGATTTATACCTCGCTTAAACGCCGATCCATCGTGAACACATGGGTTGGGGCCATAGTGGGCGCCATGCCTCCGCTTATGGGGTGGGCGGCTTCAACAACACTATCCCACCCCGGCGGATGGTGCCTAGCTGCGTTGCTATACGCGTGGCAATTCCCACATTTCAACTCCTTGTCTCATAATATCGCCGATCAATATAAAAAGGCGGGTTATGTCATGACAGCTGCTGAAAACCCGAGGCTCAATGCCAGGGTTGCATTAAGGTACTCTCTTTTGATGTTTCCTATCTGTTTTAGCATGAGCTATTTCGGGGTTACTGATTGGGTGTTTCCCATCGACTCCAGTTTAGCAAATTTCTGGCTCACGTTGCTCGCATTTCGATTTTGGCAACAACAAAGAGCAAATTACAAATTCCCCGGATTGTACAGCCCAGATGGTGTTGCAGCAGCAAATGTCCAGGCTCGTAAGTTATTTTGGTGCTCTGTCTGGCAGCTTCCGGTCGTCTTAGTGCTAGCAATGCTACACAAGAAGAATCAATGGGACCGCTTGTGGATTTACTTTGGTATTGACAAGTGAAAAGCGACATGACGAGACCATCAGTTTGTAAATAGAATCGCTGACGTAAAGGAAAGTTTTTCCATACCCAGTCTAATTAAAAAGTCCACACAATAAATTTTGTATCTAACATTAAGTCGACCACTTTGGATAAATCCACCTCTCTTGTCAAGTAGTACTTACATTCAAGGAAGTAGCTATCACAAACTATAATAATTTTTCAGGATAAGTGTCAACATCAAATCAAAATTACCTACTAATATTTACTTTTGTATATTACTTGCATTCAAGGGAAGTTAGCAATCTCAAATTTTAATAATTTTTCGGCATAAGTGTCAACATGAAATCAAAAAGACCTAATAATATTTACTTGTATTATATGCATTCAAAGAAAGTTGGCTAAAACAAATTATGATAATTTATGGGGATAAAATAAAACCTACCTGCTAATATCTACTTATCAAGTATTACTTCCATTAAAAAAATTTAGCTCCTACAAACTATAATAATATTTCAGCATAGTCTCACCCTAAAATCGATATTACAAACTGATACTTACAAACTTGTCCACATCAATTCGAGGCAGTAGCTTCCGCAAATTATTCAAGTCTTCAAATTCATGAATACATATAACTTAACGAAGAAAACAAGAATTACTCGACAAAAACATACATAGCAAATCATAATTACCCCTTAAAATAAAACTCAACTACTATTAAACCACATCAAATTAATATGAAGGTATTCCAAAGCTATTTCGTTGCCGTATACAAAACCCAATCATTTGAAATAATTCCATAAACTTATCTGTCATTCACGAACAACACGCAATTTGTATTATTCCAAAATACATTACTCACTGCTTCACAACTTCAAAAAACTCGAAGTTTGGACTGAATCATAAATTATGATTTCTGACAAAACAAGAACACGTTAATAAACATTCTTCATATATATCTATATCTAATGACAAGATATTCTTGAAAAATATTTATTCTTAAAAACATAAATACCACATTCAAGCAATACATATTAAAAATGTGAATATACAAATACAACCATAGTGATGGTAAATTATGTTGAAAATTTAGCTGTGTTGATATCTTTCACAATCTCTTTTTTAGATAAAAAATTTACGTTATGTGACACCCAATTAGACAGAACGAATTGTAAGAAAAATATCTTACAAACTATACTTTGTGTAAAAACATAGCTCCAACAATCCATGCATTTATTATAGAAATAAATTTTCTACATTTATCAGTTACAGTGATTATTCAGAAAATTCTTAGAGAATAGTTATCCTTCACTATATTGACTAAATAACGTAAATAATATATTTCTTTTCACACATTAAATATATATATATTCTACGTATTTCCTTTAACAAGTGATCGCTAATAATATTTGTATTAATTGTGCTATGCTATTTATAATTTAATTTCGAAAATTACGTAAATAGTATTTTTTTTAGAAAATGTTAGGAATTGGAGGATGAATTTCATAAAAGAATTTTGCTGAATTTTAGATATTTGAGGAATTATTTCTTGAAAATTATTATATGTATTCGCATTTTTTAATACTTAATTACTACCTAGTTTGAGCTATATAAAAACATTAAAATTTAAAGTTGTATAATAGTCAAATTTTCATAGAAATAATGTAATTATTCTATTGTGCCCTTTTCTTTTATATATTTTATATTAAATATCATATTCCTGATCCGGGGAGATTGTTTATTTAAGGATATATTGATTTAACTATCGTTGATATTAAATATTTTTCCTAGCTGTACTTATGAGTAAATTCATTTGAATACATGACAATATTTTGGAATATAATATGTAAGTGTTATTGTTAAGTCCATGGTGATAGAGGATGTTTTTTTTGTGGTCGTTAGAGTATAATTTTATTGATCGTACGTATTAGATCATTAAAAGAATTGTTACCCCCCATTATCATTAATGAAATGCTCTTTTAGAGGCCCCTGAGATTTATTTTTTGTTTAGTATCTTATTCTATTTTGAAGAAATTAACTGAACTTTATAATGCCAGTAGAATTATTTGCATAAAAGTTTTGTTAGGCCCCTAGGTATTTTTTTCTCCGTTTTTGTCATGTCATAGGTATGTGAGTGTGTATGAATTTGGGCGCATCTGATTATTTTTTTCATACGAGTTTTCCCAGTTAAATAAGTAATAATGGTTTTTGCTTTTAATATTTACTTACAAAGGTTGATGTTTGGTAGTTACTTATTGGGATTTCGTTAATTCAATATGATTCAATTATTTTTTTATAAATACCTTTTCAGTGAATCTGTGAGTCGTTTTTTCAAGCTTTTGGAAAATAGCATGTTTGGAACGACGATTATAGGTAGTTTGGTTAATATGCAGGTGGTATGCTTTGTCTGCGTAGTTGAGGTTTGGTATGCGGGAATGTGTTTGTTGTAAAATTTTATTACAAAAAAATTTGATAGTTCGTGTTGATTGAAGCTGGCGGATTCAAGTTATTAAGTCAGAATTTTTTTGTCAGAGTAATACTCTACGATTGGGAAAGTAATTTGTGAATATCCTACATATAAGGTACATGTTCTCAAATTCATAAACTCGCATAATACTATTATCGTCTTTAAACAACAAAAGAAAATAAGATGCCAATAAGGTCACTTGAGTCTCTCTTATTTGAGAGTAAGCTTGTCAATTCCAGCTCAATCAGCATTCTTGAAAACGCGACTATTGGCATTGATGTGGAGCATTATTTGAGTCGAATCTATACGTTCAAAAAGGAACAGTACTTATTCGGAATTGGTGGAGCGCCATCTTCATTGAGTGGCTATATTAAATCTGATTTGAAAGTGTTCAATGAATTTAACATTCGTCCCATTTTCGTTTTTCCAGGTCTTCCAATTAACGAAGATGATCAAGCCACCTCAAAAAATAAATTGACCCCTCAAGAGCAGCATTTGGAGGCTACCTGGGCTCGATTAAATTCAAAGCACTCAATTATTAGTAACCATACCTTTGGTTATTTGGGTGAGTCATTTCGCCTCAATCTTGATCCTTTACCTATTAATCCAATGATCAATGATATTGTGTCACTTCTCATTGAATACGGCATCGACTATATTATCAGTCCCTATGATGCTTCCTTTCAATTGTCTTATATGTATCAAAATGGTTTGATAGACTCTATCTATGGATCCACCGATACCCTCCTCGCCAATGTTGACAAATTTATTCTCGGTATGGAGTTTCAAACCAAAGATTTTAGATATGTGGAAAAGCAAAAGGTTCTCAACGAATTCAATTTAACAGAGAGACAATTTCTTGATTTGAGCATAATGGTTGGATGCTCTGCTCAGCCACAGACATTTTCAAACTTACCACCATTGCCTTCTCCTAACCACATGTTACCTATCCAACATTTGGGATATTTTCGAATTGCACTAGACATATTTTTTCAGTACGTCAACTTTAAAGGGTCGACACCACATGATCTCTTCGGCTATATCTCTACGCTTAATGACCCTCACCTAGTTGATTTGTACAAGAGGGGACATGCAGCGATTAAGTATATGCCGGTCATAAATTCGAATGGCCAAGTTGAACTCTACCTCACCGAAATGGCGAAGTTGGGCTTAGCTGATAATGATGACATAATCGACAGTCAATTCGCCGATGACAAAGTCACAGATGTGAGCGGACCTCGCATTCCCTCAGGTCTTCATTCTGTCATTTCGCAGAGGCTTCCATCAGAATTTTATTTTTATCAGTCGCTTGGTTTAATTCCTATTAAACTCCTTGAAGCCATAACTCTGGGTGCATACTTCATGAGACCTCCGCTTGACTCGGGTGGTGGCCAGGTGTACAAAAGCATGGTTAGTTCCGTCAAATCTCAGACTATTTTGGAAGCCCAGTTCAATATGCTCACTCTGCTTCTCGCGAGATACTATCAGGTGAAGCGCATTAAAGTCTTTTACTGGTTCAAAGAAGAACCCATTGAGCTTAACAACAGGCAAATTCCGCCAATTTCTGATAAACTCAGTAATTTGAATTTTGCCTTAGACAATAGCGACAAATTTACGCTAAAACAATTTTGGAATAACGTGACATCCTCATCTGCTATTAGTAAAACAAAAAGCGCAGACATTTCTCAAAGCTTGGTGGCCACTGCCTTTTTGAGAGCATTATCATTGGCTGGAATTGTGGATCAGAAAGGCGTCTTATCAAAAGAGGGGCAGATCTTTCTGACATTTATTTCGAAAAATTCTGATTTCACAAATGATGCGATAGAGCATCTATTATTGATATACCTTTTATGTGTACAGGAAAGAGTTAGTTTGTTCACGAATGATGTTTCTTTTCCAAGTGTGCCTAAAAGCTTTAAAGATGGATCAACGGGGCAAGATTTGTCACTGGAAGAATTGAGAGCAATTGGGTTGATTTCAAGAATCTTTACCCTTCAAAAATTGAACATCTATCCAATTAACTATCAAGGGCCAATTTCTAGAAGCTTGCTTAGCTTTAGGAGCAAAGTCAAATTTGTTCAAGAAACCATACAGCATTCTTTACAAGTTTGTCTAATTGACCTTATTGTGCGTGAAGAAAAAGTGAAACTCGAAACCGAATCAAGGAAAGATTGGTATAAAATTATTCAGCAAATCCCATTCTTCGATGATTTGAGTAATACTCTATTGGGTGTCATGTGTGAGATCTATTTTGAGTATTGCCTTAGAATGAAGAAGTCTGGAAAGTCAATAACTGATTGCATTAAAAGCGGAAGGTCTCATTTGTTGGACTCGATTTTACAGGTGAGCAAACCCTCTTATAACATCAACTTGAATAGCGTGAATAGCGTCACCCCGCTGCAGTTCGATCTCGATTTCAAGGCGGCTTTACGACTTTGGAATTACTTTAAATCGTTGAGTCAAATCATGAGTGAAGCAAACTCGGGTATCTTTTCTGTTGATGACATGAGCGTAATTGAGAAAGCAGATGAGATAATTCAAGATTTTACCGAGAAAAGCTTTTGAATCACTGTTGATCTGATGTGTCTAGAATTCTAGAAACTGAAACAAATTTTTATCACTTGCAATGAAGGGTGGTAATTTAGGTTAGAATATAATTCGCGATCTTTTTTTATTAAACTTCTCCGTTTTCTCTTTCGACAATGCTTAAAAGATGTCTGGTCAACCAATTCCTTGCCTTCAATGCTAATCGTTCCATCTCCAGTTCTGTAATTAGTGTTTGTAGCGATATAAATCATCTAGTTACGGGAAAGGGGCCTTTCATCGATTTACCCACAATTAAGCCCCTAGGGAACCCGGGTGGTTTTGTCAAAGTGCGATTACCTCAAGGCTCTGTCCTAAATGTCCAGCTGACCTCTGTATCATTCATTAAGGGAGATGCTACCAAACTTCTGGCAAGATTGGCTCTTCGGGGTGGTGATATGTGGTATCAAGAAATTAAGCTGGATGTTCCATGCACACTCTTGTTATCAAATAATGAATTGTCGCTGCCAAATCAGAGCTATGTTTCCGTTTTAAAAACTCAAAAATGGTTAATTTTTAATACTAAAAATTTGCTAGCGTGGTCAGGTCTTGACTTGTCAATTATAAAACGGTCTCTGAAATTGTTTGTTGAAGGTAGCGGGTTCTTCATCGCGAGAGGTCGTGAAAGTATACAAGAATTCTACTTGAAAGAGGGTGAACTGATCTTCATCCAATCACAAGCTTTGGTTGCAACGTGTTGTTCAGTTGAGTCTGATTTTAACTTCGATGAGATCCTTAAACAAGATAAATATTCACTCGTGAAATTAAGTTCTTTGTTAACTTGTTATCTTTCTTATTTTTACAATTTAATTGCAAGGATGATTCCAGGAAAAAGGCATGCACTTATTAAAAGAAGCACTTCTGAAGTGTCTGGATTGCTAAATTTTACATGGGTCTCTAGGATTAAATCGTTCATTGGACTGAATCAAGACGTTTCTGTTTACAAGAAAGTTTGTGGCCCAGGACAAGTTTTAGTGCAAACCAAGGTATGTTGAAAGACAAAATGTGCGATGAGTTAGTGTTTACCTGCACTTGCTTTTTGAAGATGAAACTTACATTGCTCAATTGGACTTTGTCAATTAAGTAGGTCAAAACACATAATTTGCATCTGTGAATAGGAGTGAAGGTTCAATACAATACGAAAGGAGAGTATTATTCTTCATCTCATAAAGAATCAATGATCACCGGGAAAAACATTATGAGACTTTCAAAATCAGACCCATCAGAAACTCACCTCGTCTAACAAGGACTTGTTACTCCTTACGAAACTACGAGATCAGTCATCTTACTGAACATCACTACTCTGAATTGTTCTCCCTGGTAAATTGGGGAGTTTAAGGGTTCTGATGTGTGGATTGGGTAGATTTTTCTTTACGAGTTCAATCCTGAATATAACAATTGCTAAAGCAAGATTCGCACAAGTAGTTGAATCAAGGCTCTATTAAATTAATGTTAAAAATCGACGACATAAGTTCTTCCGATGAATGGGTGTTTTTTGCAAATGGTAATGCAAATTGCCTTTTCAAATATATGGGAAAGTGCAAGAGTCTTTACGGCAAACTTTTGAGGTTGAGAGTGCAGAAAGATATGCTGGGCTATGTATCCACTCGTGAATTACACGAATTTATTGAATCGAAATGCCAGAATCTATTCCCGAAAGAAATCGTCGATTCAAAATTAATTTTCATACCTTCAAGTTTTAGTTCAAAATTGAAGACAACGATTGAATTAATGAAAGGCGAAGAATATGGATTCCTCATTTCTAACATTTTACTTGGTGAATTTGAGACATTTGTTTTGTCAAAAAACTGCGCACTTCACATTGAATTGCAGACTAAGGATGATACTGATATGAAATGCGTCATAATTGAGATGAAGCCGAAATGGCTTTACAAAAACAAAAACAATTATTGTAGAACATGCCTGCTTTATCAATTAAAAGGGTTTGAGAGGCATTTTTGTTCCCTTGACTTCTTAAATGATGAGACTGTGCATCGTGGTGTCTTAGACTTGATCTCAAAGATCCCGGATCAAGTCTTGAAGAGGCTAAAAGAATGTGAATATTATCTCGAAGAAATTTTAAGTGAATTTTTCAAGGATCCAGAATGTGTGATCAGGAGATTACGTTACTTACAAGATATTCGGGATGATAGTGATCAAATTAAAAATTTGAGATGTAAGGAAGATGTTCTGGAGGCGCTCTCAATGCTGATGACCTTGCGAGATGTTGGTATCTTTATCAAAATCTCAAAGCGCGAGAGCTCTCACGACAGGAACCTACTCCATAAAAGGAAATCTAGTGATGCTTTCTCTGTTAATTCATTTATCTATGACTTGGATTTGAAGTCTCCCTCGAAGTTTGAACACTGGGTGAACATAGAAACCAAACTCACACATATCTATGATTCTTACAATCCTAACTGGAGGTTTTGTTCAAGAGATTAGTCATCTCGCACCGTGCCCCACTTTGATTACCACACATCTTCTTGGTATCTGTTTTGAACCTTCAACGAGCGAACTAATTCAGTAGCCTTTTCAATCAGAAGGGATCTTTGGTCAGAAATAATTTGGACGAAACAGTTTTGAACATCTCTTGCCATCTTGGATGCATCACCACACACGTAGATATAAGCGCCGGCTTCCAAGAGCTTATTGATTTCCTCAGCTCTGGCCTTGATCTTGTCTTGTACGTAAACCTTCTTAAGGGGATCATCACGCGAGAAAGCAACATCTATTTCGAAAGAGTCGCCAAGTTTCTGTGCATACAACGGCCATTCATCTTTATAAAGATAGTCTTCGTCACTTTTTCTGCATCCATGGAAGAGTAGAATCTTTCCTAGCTTCACATTATCAGAGAAATCCAATAAAGCAACCTTGTCTCTCACGAACCCTCTCATAGGTGCTACTCCAGTACCAGGCCCGACAAGAATGACTGGGGTTGAAGGATTGGAGGGCAATTTAAAAGTCGACCTTCTGACATGAACAGGTAATTTGAAGCCTCTAAATTTTCCTTTTGGGCCATTTAAATCATAAGTTGCAAATCTTTTTCCGGTCTTGCCATTTTGAGAAAATTGGATGTCTTTTATCAAATTAGTCGCAACTCCAGTAATCATTCTTCCATCATGTTTTTCAGCCTCCACGACAGCAGTTATGTGAACTTTTGACTTTTCTGATAAGGAAGACGAGGAAATGGAGTAGTAGCGGGGCTGCAAGTGAGCGATAAGCTCCACTAAAAAGACAAAAGGAACAGCACTCCATGGCTCGTCGTCCGATATTTTAAGAAGAGCATCAGCTAAATTCAAGTATTTGTTATGAATTTCCTCAGCGAAGCGATTTTTATCAGAACCAAGGGACAAAGATTTCTTTTTTGCCTTCTCATTTGGAGCAAAGGGTGCAATTGAGTTGAGGGCCTGTCTCAGAATCGGACCCGAGATTTCAAGATGGTGTCTGATCACTGCTCCGTACGTGATAGGGCTATAAAATGGAAGCTGTGCAGTTGAGTCTAATGCCTTCAAAGAAAAAACCTTTTCAATCTTGCTCTCCAAACTAAAACATTTGACAAATTGATCGAAATTTTCATTCGAATTTGAAGGCCAAATTGCCAAATGATCCCCAGTAGAGTACTTTAAATTTGAAGAGGCTAAGTCGAACTCCATATGAACACATGATCTGTCTTCAGAATTAAATAATTCTTTACTCGAGGAAACCTTAGCTAAGTATGGATGTAAATGGTCAAATGGCCCCTTAGTTTGGTCAGAATCGCCTACGATGTAGGTTCTATCGGGCTCACCATTTGACACATGATCATCAGTTGCACTAAGTCTTTCTTCTTCAATTAACTCGAAAGAAGGATTATATGTCGGTTCGTATTCCTCGAAGTCCAATAGTTTCAAAGCATCGAAACACTCTTCTTTCCAAGCCAAAAAGTCTTCATCCATTGTGCCAACTCCGTCATCTCCTTGACCATAGGGAGCAAATCTTTCGGCGCCAAGCAATTCGAGCTTATCATTCAATTTTTTGCCCATAGCATTGAAGAATTCGTAAGTTGAATTTCCCAAGCCAAAAACAGTGTATTTCAAGGTTGCCAATTGATCAACATCATTATCAAGCCATTTGAAGAATTCAACAGCATTATCTGTGGGCTCTCCTTCACCATATGTAGCAATTACAAAAAACAACAACCAATCTGGATTCAAATCTTGTATATTATCGAAGTCATAATCTGCCAAATCAGCACATAAGACCTTTAAACCAAATTTTGAGTTCAATTCTTTGGCTAACTTATGAGCATAATCTTCAGCTGTGCCTGTCTGAGAGCCATAGAATACAACCGAATTCTTGTCATTTTGCTTCATTTTGACCAAAAGGTCACGGGTGTTTTCGTCACCACTGGAGGCCACAAAGCCAGCCGAGTTTGCGCCATTATTATTTTCGATAAAGTCTTTACCGAAATAAAACGCAACGGCAATTGCAAGAGCAGTTATAACTGTTATATCCAATGTATCCAACATTGAGGCAAGCTAGGTGTAGTTGTGATTTAAAATTTCTCGTGAGTTAAATTTATCTGCAAAGCCGACGCGGAATTGTGTGACGAGCGAATACCTAATTGAGATTTTCTTGATAGCAAACGAATCTAATTAAGTATGATGTATAACAATATAGAAATAATTTCGCAAAATTCAAAATTTCCTTCGGCTTTTAATAGTCTTGGGATTTTTGCTCAAAATTTTGTGATCGTGTCCCCAAACGATTCCTGGGGCATATGACATTTAAATGCATGTGCAAAACGTTTTGCGTATGTGTCTCTTTAAAAAGCATATGATATCTTTGACATCACATTAGACTAAAAATACAAGACAAGTCAATCGAAAAACAACAAGATATTATTGTTTACTGGAAAAATGAGTATTATGATAGAAATTAACAGTCACTACAAGTCGTGGAAGTCCTATTCTATTAATTCACCGAGCGCCCCGCTTTCGGTATCCGCAGTGCGAAATTCCGGGAAGCAGCGCATAATTGCAGTTTGCGCCTTCCGTTGACCTTCCTCCAGATCCACTACTTCGACCACAAAGTTCAAAATATCACGTGGATGTAACTCTCTCAAAGCGCGTTTACCAAGAGCATATTCAGCACCCACTTGAGTGTCTCCAAGAGGGGATATTTTTTTCAAATATTCCTTTCTAGTCAACTCGGATAGTATATTGGGCGTATTCTTATTGAGAATTGGCACAGATGAGTTAAGATTTTCAGAAAATCCGAAGTTACTCAAGGCCAGAATGAGATCGAGTTCATTAATCTTATTTCCTGACAAGACTAAAATCGTAACGATGATCATAATTAGTCCTCCTTGTAATTGCTCTACTGTGTTCACAATGACGATTTCTCTCTTGTTACGCAGCATTAGAACTCCTGAATTCAGTAAATTGGTCGGTATTTCATACCCAGGATCAAATGTCCAAAGGGAATGAAGAATATCCTTTGAATTTGTTTCCAAGTTTGACGTGACAATTATCTCATTTTCATTGATTTCAAGCTTGAGACCGAAAATTTCTCTCATTTCGTTGTCTAAAAGCAGTAACCAAATTTTGGAATTACCTTTCAACGTCTGCTGCTGTAGAACTGTTTGAATGTGCTCTTTTCTGATCTTGAGATTCCTTGAATATCTCCCTATAATGATTCGTAGCATCTGTGATAAAATGATCTCTCTTCGAATACTCTCATCATCACCATTTTCTTCAGAGTCGTATGAAGTATAATTGGAGTTCTCTTCTATTTCATCATAAGGCCTTTTTGTCATTGTTAATGTGCTCTATCTCAATGTGTATTAGAAATAATCTCTCGCGCAGACTCTGTTCACTCGGGGATGGCATATAGACTCGGAACGATGTACCTCATTTTTAGTCGACAGTCCCTTTTTATAAACAAACGGCTAAGATCATTTATGATAAAAGTCCCGAGTTCAAGTTGGAAATTGGACCCTAAATTGCCTTTAAAGTGGCTTTTGGGAAAACAGTGATGTTGAATTATCGGCTCTTTGCTAATCTAAGGCAAGTTGTGTAACAGACGAATGTGCAGAGTAAATATAAAGAGGGCAAATATCATACGACACGAAAATGGAAGCCTTTGGAGATAAACGAATTATATAAAATATCTGAGTTATCGAATACAATATTATGTAACTCTTTTTTCTTTTCGTTCTTGTAATCCCGATATTGGCGTCGAGGACAATTTCGAAACTAAAAATAGCTACGAATTGCAAATTAATGGGTGATTAATATGCACCTATACCATTTAAAGCCGGTAGCTTAATCATGACCAAGATTAAACATTGCCTCAGTTTTGTTTTATCACCAAGGTTAGTCTTCGTCACTCGCTACAGTTCTCATTTCTTTAAACGTTTTCAAAAATTCTGAATTCGACAGACTAATAAATTCTTAGATGAGAAAATATTGAGTTGAAGTTTGAAGGGACAAATTTTGTGCGTTAAACCTTTGATTTCCATCTCATTTTCAAAGAAATTCTTTAAGATTGGGGGTTTTTGGGAGTAATTGATGAAAAAATTTTCCTCAAATTACGTAAGCTAACGATTGCAAGGTTTCTTAGAATTAGGATTATGGGAATTAGTTTGATAAGAACCACAGAATATCCATATACTCATTAGCTTGTTTACCTTTTCCAAATCCTAATCGGATCTGTTTTGTTTACATATTGCCTGCGTGTTGAAATGCAAGACGTGTGTGTAAAGACGTGTGCGCATAGACGCGTTTGCATCAGGGCTTGCGACATTCCACATAAACCACTAATCCTCGAGAGAGTCTTGTATACAGACGTCTTCGTGTATGAAAACAGTCATAATAGGGATTTAGCCTATTGAAAACTTAGTGTGTCATAAGAGGCTAGCTTATGCATGTAGCAATGCAATGCAACCAAGAGCAGCGAACAGTTCTGCACAATCACAACAGACACCTTCAGAACAAATAGTAATAAATTATTGTATGCATCGACTTTATATCGTTAACCGATCGCGGAAGGGCTAATCTGTAGTAGGATTATTTGTAAGCTACGCTCACGCGCTTAGTGCGTGCTTACCCGCAAAACCAAGTTATAGTCTTTCGATCTCATTAACCATCATTTCAGGGCAAGAAAACACTTGCACCTACAAATAAATACATTCAATTTAATTTCTCTAAAGAAACAGTTATATTCCGAACACATGTATGGTATCATAATTCTTGTTTTGATTTGATTCAATGTACTATGGCTCTACTCACGCGTCTGCGTATATGTGTGTCGCAATTTGCGCGACATACGTGCCAACGCGCTTCTTGTATTTATATCCCTCAGTATCCTCCCAGCCTCTTTTTTTTGCTCTTCTTTTCCCTACCTTTAACACGCAAATATAACTTTTTTTTATTATGTACGTGTTTAAAAGAGACGGTCGTAAGGAGCCTGTTCGCTTCGACAAAATCACAGCAAGAATACAGAGATTATGCTACGGACTCGACACTGAACACGTCGATGCTGTCGCGGTCACGCAACGTGTTATATCAGGAGTCTATCAGGGCGTCAACACGATTGAATTGGACAACTTGGCTGCAGAGACAGCTGCTTACATGACAACGATTCATCCAGACTATGCTATTTTGGCTGCAAGAATCGCTGTCTCCAATTTGCACAAACAAACAACAAAGCAATTTTCCCAGGTAGCAAAAACTTTGTATAACTACATCAACCCTAGGACCAATTTGCACTCACCCATGATTTCCGAAGAAACATATAAGGTCATTATGGAGCATGAAAATGACTTGAACTCCGCTATTGTTTATGATCGTGATTTTCAATTCAACTTTTTTGGATTCAAGACTTTGGAAAGATCTTACTTACTTAAAGTTAATGGAAAAGTTGCTGAGAGACCTCAGCATTTGTTGATGAGAGTTGCAGTTGGTATTCATGGTAATGATATCGATCACGTCATTGAAACTTATAATTTGATGTCCCAGAGATTTTTTACTCACGGATCGCCTACATTGTTTAATGCTGGTACCCCTAACCCTCAGATGTCGTCTTGTTTCCTTGTTGCTATGAAAGAGGACTCTATTGATGGTATTTATGACACTTTGAAGACATGTGCTTTAATTTCCAAGTCAGCCGGCGGAATCGGATTGCATATACACAACATTAGATCTACGGGTGCTTACATTGCTGGTACCAATGGTACTTCTAATGGAATCATTCCTATGGTCCGTGTCTTCAACAATACTGCCCGGTATGTGGACCAGGGTGGAAATAAGAGGCCTGGTGCTTTCGCGCTTTACTTAGAGCCATGGCATGCAGACATCTTTGATTTTATCGATATTAGAAAGAATCACGGTAAAGAGGAGATTAGAGCTAGAGACTTGTTCCCTGCTCTTTGGATTCCAGATTTATTTATGAAGAGAGTTGAGCAGAATGCGGAATGGACTTTATTTTCTCCTAATGAAGCCACTGGATTAGCTGATGTTTATGGAGATGAATTCGAAGCTTTGTACGAGAAGTACGAAAAGGAGGGCAAGGGAAGATCTACAGTGAAGGCTCAAAAACTTTGGTACGCTATTTTGGAGGCTCAAACCGAAACTGGAACTCCTTTCATGTTGTACAAAGATGCATGCAACAAAAAGACCAATCAGAAAAACTTGGGTATTATAAAGTCGTCCAATTTGTGTTGCGAGATTGTGGAATACTCTGATCGAAATGAAGTTGCTGTCTGTAATTTAGCTTCGATTGCTTTGCCTTCTTTCATTGAGAAGGATGCAGAGAATTCTTGGTACAACTTCGAAAAGTTACACGAGGTCACTAAGGTTGTCACAAGAAACTTGAACAGAATTATTGACCGTAACTTCTACCCTATCGAAGAAGCTAGAAGATCCAATATGCGAAACAGACCAATCGCTTTAGGTGTTCAAGGATTAGCAGATGCATTCATGATGTTAAGATTACCTTTTGACTCCCAGGAGGCAAAGGAATTGAACATTCAAATTTTTGAAACCATCTATCACGCTGCTGTTGAGGCTTCTATTGAGTTGGCTCAAGAGGAAGGCCCTTACGAGAGTTATGAAGGATCCCCTGCATCCAAGGGATTGTTACAGTATGACTTATGGGATAGAAAACCCACTGATTTATGGGACTGGGATACCTTGAAGGCTAAGATGGCCAAGCATGGTCTCAGAAATTCTCTTCTTGTTGCGCCTATGCCAACTGCATCCACTTCTCAGATTTTAGGAAACAACGAATGTTTTGAGCCTTACACTTCTAACATTTATTCAAGAAGAGTTCTTGCAGGAGAATTTCAAATCGTGAATCCTCACATGTTGAAGGATTTGGTTGATTTGGGCATATGGGATGATTCAATGAAAAATAGCATCATTGCTAACAACGGTTCTATTCAAGGCTTGGCTAACATTCCTGATGAGATTAAAGCATTATACAAGACTGTGTGGGAGATTTCTCAGAAGCACATCATCGATATGGCAGCAGACAGAGCAGCATTTATTGATCAATCTCAGTCATTGAATATCCACATCAAAGATCCAACAATGGGTAAATTAACATCTATGCATTTTTACGGATGGAAGAAGGGATTGAAGACCGGTATGTACTACTTGAGAACTCAAGCAGCAGCAGCTGCAATTCAGTTTACCGTCGATCAAAACTCTGCGTTGGCAGCAGGCAAAAAGGTTGCAACCCTAGACAGATTGAAGCAGAGAAAGTATGTGACAAAGACAACGAGAAGCGGGACTTCATCACCACAGGTCGAAGAGATTGCTCGTGCTTCTTCTACTGAGCCTACTTCTTTGGAGAATTCGCTTAATGATTTCAAGATAAAGGACAACGAGGAAAGTATTGATGGTGATGACCAAGCCAATTCAAGCGAGAAGAATGATGATGGAGAGACGGAGGCAGACATTTTTAGCTCCAAAGTCATTGCGTGTGCTATTGACAACCCTGAGTCCTGCACCATGTGTTCTGGTTGATTGTCTTTCTACAGCCTTGTATATTATGATTTTTAAATAAAATAATACTAATGAACTGAGTGGTAAAGATGCGCAATTTAAGGTGCTTTATAGAAAGTTCATTAATTATAGTGAGTGGAATTTACAAGAGAAACTTAGTGTTAATAAACGCGAAGACTCTGCTGAAAGTTCTACAAATAACATTGATTTCCCTTGACAGACAGGCAGGTGCAAAATCCGGAATCACTTGATTTTAGTTGCTACTACTTAAGACAATGTCGCAAACAAAATACTTAAGAGAGACATTATTTTAGCAGCTTACAGCCAAATTACTGGCTGATGAGATCAGTTCCGTGTTCAATTAGAGTTTTTTTAGGCATGGTTTATGATCCCTAAATGGCACACCCGTCCATCCCTGATAAGAATTTTTCAACCGACACATGCGGGCAGTTGGTTTTCTTTCGGAAACAACATATATTATTAATAATAAATGTGATTACACAAAAAAGACTTATAGTCAATGAATTAACAAGAAAAAAAAACAGAAACCATGTCCAATGGTTGATTTTGATTGTCAAATTTTAAGAAAGCATTATATAAGACTTTGTTCATGTATCAATTAGCCGTATATGAAGAAAGTCTAAAATGACAACTGTCTCATACCGGCTCTGAATTCCTTGCGGCCGCGTGATAGAGTGGCTCAACGTGTACAAGAGATCCACACAAAGAGCTTCTGATACGGATAATGTTGATAAAATTCTCAACTGATTTTGAATTGAAAGCTTGGCAAATCCAAAAGCATTTTAATTGATTTCATTGATCTTTTACCCTGAAACATCAGCGTAGGTAAAGCATCGGAGATAAGTCGTTAGTATTAAAGCAGTGCGCAAAGAAGTACTGAGAGCGGTAAACAAACCGTTCAGTATTAAATCTTAGTGATAAGCCACGGCAAAGCCTTAGATAATTTCGGAGGATTAAATGCACTCCTTCATCGGTCTCTGACGTCTCTGAAACTTCGCAGCTTCTGAAATCAAGGTGTTCATGTAATTGTGGCAACGCGGCTAATGATGCAAGAATACCCTCAACCCCTCCAGGTTACTTCGATATGCTAAATATAGAAGTTTGCTAATTTATATCGTCTGATCCCTTGTTGATAAAGTGAGACAGATACATCTTATAAACCAGGAAAATCCCCTGTTTTGTTCCTCTTGTGATCGTAAATGTGAAATCGGGAAAGTGGAGATACCTCCGATGAAAACAATGGTTATTCTAAATTGATTTAATAATCGTTATGTGCGTAAAGGTTAGGAGCTAGGTGCAACATTCGAACTTTATTATAATCGAAATCATTATGTTTAGTCTATATTTTTATGTACAGTAAGCTTTATTACAATCGAAACCATCATTTTTAGACTATATTTATATACAACTTTATTATATTCTACCAGGTAGGATCAAAAGGTCTCAGGCGTATAGTTATTTAATTGCATCTTATTGCGAAGCCAAGTCATGGCCGGATATAGAAGACATGCCAAATCAAGTTTAGTAATTATGCGATTTAGCTGACTGTTGCCCCACATGTGTGCATGGCATTTCTACGGTGGTTTAACTTCAAAAACCTGGTAGTTTCCGCAAATAGTAATGAAATGATTGTTGGATGAACTATGGAGTTCTTCGTGCATAAAAGTAAAAGCAAGATGGAAAATATATGCAGACACGCTTAAATGAGTTGGTGCCGTGTGACCAGATGGCATTCTCGATTTATCAAAAGCACATTACTCAAATTTTGCAGAGCTTCTAGCATTTAAATTAGAGTTTAAGTAATAAGTTGCTTGAAATTCTTCATTATGAAACAAGCCCTCATAATAAATACGATTAGATAAGAAACTAATCAGTTGTGTGCTTCGCAGCTTTAATTTTTGCACCATCGGCTCGGTAATGTCTAGTTTAATATGCAGGTTGAGAATATAGGGTGTGGTGCAACTTAAACCCGGGCCGAAGACGGCCCGGAAGTTTGTTGATCTAGATAAAGAAATCATCCTCTTAAATTGGCTATGAATATAAAATCTGATATTTACTCCATCATTCTTTCAGTAATGACCAGGTGGTCTTTTCAGAATTTGGAAGTGACGTTTTGATCGGGAATGTGTCACCACTTTGTTCCTTTCTTTTTTTCCCGCGTCGAACGGCATCAAACTATATGCACTATTGCATTATATGTACTTTCGGCTACATACTTTGTTGGACTTGGAGGAGCAAAAGTCCAGACATGCAGACGAATGCAGTCATGCGGCAGCCGTATCATTAGTGGAGCCGGTTTCGCGTTGTGTGAGGCGGTCGATTTCCTATCAGTCTCGTAAATTCAGCTGATAAGGTCCACAGTTTTGCGTGACCCTAATGCATTTAAGAGAGATTTCCCAATGTCAAATGAAGTCAGTTCTTTTTTTGATTATTAATAAAGCTTCAATTAGAGTTTTATAAGAGTAAATTACATTACTTTATATCTCTATTTTTCCGTGTCGCTTATCTTATCTTGATTGTTTTACCTTGTCACTTATCTTATCTTGATTGTTTTACCTTGTCACTTATCTTGATTAATATCTTGAATAATACAAAGGATGGAGAAATTAAAAACCTTTGTGAACGAGCGTGTTTATCACGACGAGAAGGCCGTCTCCTCAGACGACGGAGCTGAAGACAACGGGCTTTCCGCAGTGAAGTCGGCTGAGTTCGACCCCATCACATCGCAGCTTGCTACTCAGCTCACTACAGATGACTATGCTGGTGTGGTCATCGAAGACGACTCTCCATACCCAGAAGTTAGAGCTTCGGTCCCTTCTTCTGATGACCCAACGTTACCTCAGAACACACTTCGTGTTTGGGTTCTCGGTTTCATCTTAACAACTTTGGGATGTGGTATGAACACTTTGTTTTCTTTCCACAGTCCAACATTTGTCATCTCCACTTACGTGACGTCTATCTTGGCTTATCCACTTGGTAAGCTCTGGGCTAAAGTGGTTCCTGATGTTAAAGTTTTTGGCATGTCCTTGAACCCTGGTCCTTTCAACTTGAAAGAGCACGCTATCATCACAATTATGGGCTCTGTCTCCTTTGGAGGTGGTGCTGCTTACGCTACTGATATTCTTACCGCTCAGAATAAATTTTATGGCTCTGATTTCGGTGTAGGATTCGCCATTTGCGCTATCTTGTCCACTCAAATCATTGGTTTCTCATTGGCAGGTTTGGCTCGTCGCTCTTTGGTTGACTCCCCTTCTGCAGTGTGGCCTTCTAACTTGGTCACCTCTACTTTCTTGACCAACATCCATCTTAACGAAAATCACCCTGCACAGGGGTGGAAAATTTCAAGACTTGCATTCTTTAGTATCGTCTTCGGCGGATACTTCCTTTACAACTTCTTCCCAAGTTACATTTTCACCGCCTTGTCATACTTTGCCTGGCCAACATGGATTGCTCCAAAAAACGCTGTCGTTAATCAAGTGTTCGGAGCCAGCAGTGGTATGGGCTTCTTGCCAATAACTTTTGACTGGAATCAAATCGCTGGCTATATTGGTTCTCCATTGATCCCACCTGCAGCAACCATTCTCACCATTTTTTCTTCCATTGTGGTCATTTTCTGGATCGTGGTACCCGCTGTATACTACTCCAACACTTGGTACTCTAAGTACATGCCTTTGTCTTCTTCTGGCTCTTACGACAGATACCAACAAACATACAAGGTGGACAGAATCGTCAACAAGGAAACTTTGAGATTCGATGAACAGGCATACAAGAACTACTCCCCATTGTTCATCTCCTCCACCTTCGCTATTTCTTATGGTTTGTCTTTTGCTTCCATTATCGCAACTTTGGTGCACACTGTCTTGTTTCATGGAGAGGACATTATTAAACAATTCAAGGCTAAGGAAAAGCCTGATGTGCATTTACGTTTGATGAGACAAAACTACAAGAACATTCCAGAGTGGTGGTACGGAGTCGTGTTCCTTGCCTCTTTTGCTTTGTCTATTGTCACCGTCAAAGTATGGAACACTGAAATGCCAGTATGGGCTTTGATTGTCGCTTTGCTTATTGCTATTGTTTTCTTGTTACCAGTTGGTATCATTTACGCTAAAACCAACATTGCTGTCGGTTTAAACGTCGTCACTGAGTTCATCATTGGTTACATGCTTCCAGGTAGACCATTGGCTATGATGTTCTTTAAGACTTTTGGTTACATCACTAATAACCAGGCCGTAACTTTTGCCCAAGACATGAAATTGGGTCACTACATGAAAATTGACCCTCGTCTTCTTTTCTGGGCCCAAATTTCTGCCACCATATGGGGTTCTTTGGTCCAAATCGGTGTCATGAGATGGTCATATGGAAACATTGTGGACTTGTGTTCTCCAACTCAAAAGAACCACTACACCTGTCCTAACGGTCGTGTTTTCTTTAACGCTTCTCTTATTTGGGGTGCCATTGGTCCTCAAAGAACCTTCGGCAGTGGAGCGGTGTACAACAGCTGTCTCTTCTTCTTTTTTTTGGGTTTGTTGCCAGCTGTGAACTGGTTAATTTTGAAGAAGTGGCCAAACTCCAAAATTAGGTGGTTGAATTGGCCTGTGTTCTTCTCTGGAACCGGTCTTATTCCTCCTGCGACACCATACAACTATGCCACCTACTGTATGGTTGGTGCTTTTTTCAGTGTGTTCGTCAAGAGAAAGTGGACCAAGTGGTACTTTAAGTACAACTACTCTCTTTCTGCAGGATTGGATATTGGTCTCGCTTACGGAACCTTGATTGTGTTCTTGTGCTTGCAATTGACCAGTACCAACTTCCCAAGCTGGTGGGGTAATAATGTGGTCAACGAAACTCTTGACACACAGATGATGACTATTTCAAATGTCTTGGCTGACGGTGAGTTTTTTGGACCTACCACTTGGTAATAGAGTCAGCGGCTCACTAATCCCCTGTTTAATTCTTTCAATACATATTCAGATCCCCCACCTACGATGTGAGATCACAAGTAAAACGTTCTAAACCACGACAAAGTGGAAATACTTAGCCACTTGACCGCAGCTTCCTATTGTATATAAACCTGCACCGAGAAATTCAGTTAACGCTGGAATATTTCCCCGATTCTCTATATAAACCCTGGATTCCTCCTTTAGTGGGAATCCAACAACTAATGGTCACATAATTAGGTACAGGCGCTCAACAAGAATCTAACAACATGTAATTAGCAAAACGATCAGTAGTCTTTAGAAGTCCATCACGCATTATATAAATGCGCACTAACCCTAAACCTTAATCTTCTTTAAGAGGGCACATGTCGCATACGGATAAGCGCCAGTCTCGCGTGAGGTGCGCTTCGCAGATGCACCATTGTTCTTCAGCCACCATACATGTGCAGCATCATAGCTATTGAAATCCGGGCACTCCGACAGCCTTCCTTTCTATTTACATAATTAGACGGTCCTCTATTTATTTGCATTTGGCGGTGAATTACGCAGTCGCTGTAATGTGGTTTTTTTTTTCGCGGAGATCTGAAATCTCCATTTTCGTCGTCATCCATGCACCTACTCAATGCCGACTTATGAACTATCATATCGAGACAATCTGGAGACTGATTCACGGCCCAGCTCAATGACAATGTATCATATTTCAGAATATTCAGAAACCTTTTCTTTGGCCCTGAACGTGGGAAAAGTGGCTCAAACTCAGAATTTCTTCGGTAGCCTTGCCACTCTTGTATGGGAGGGGCCTCGATTCCCACTGGACTTGCCACCAAGTGCTCGAGAAGGGCCAAGGGGATTTGAAAATCTTGCTCGGAAATTTCATCTGCACTTTTCGTGGCGCCAGAAGATACTCTTTCTTTTCCTGTACTTGTTGCTTTGGCTGGTCATGTGGGTGCAGATGCTTCTTCCATATCTACAAAATGCACCCACTCTTTCCAATGGGAATCCTGTGGTAACCTTGTCGTGCCAAGATGCTCTTTGGAAAGGCAAAAATGATGCATGTGGGCTTGATGCTGCAAAATGTCAGCCTAGTGAAGATGTGATTTTCAGGTGCCCAGCACTTTGCGACCGTGGCAGTTGGCTTTACTCTCTGCGTGCCGTGGGTCCACTGAATGTGAAATATAGAGGATTTTTCATTGGGGGAGGAAAAGTAGAAGATGATTCTGAGCAAGTTTCCCAGCTTTCAAAGCCTTATCGCGCAGACTCATTCCCATGCGGAGCTGCCGTTCATTCAGGCTTGATATCTCCCTTTTCCGGGGGATGTGCTCGGATATCGTATACCGGTGCACTTTCTGATTTTCCCCTGACCAAAGGATTTTATGGTGTCCTGGACTCCATTGCTTTCCGTTCATTCTTTCCCTTTGCATATTTCTTCGCCCCTCTTCCTGAAAACATATCCAACTGTCACGATCCTAGGCTTTCGGTGTTGCTCCTCAACATCTTCATGGGCATTCCAATTATGGTATTGGGATCTGGGTCTGCAATCTACTGTATCATGGCCACTGTTGGCTTTTGGACTATTGTACTAGCCACAGATCCACCGGTAGATGTGGATCCTCATGTGGCGGAAACTTTCTACCAGCTCATTTCCGTCGGGCTCGAGCGTTACCTTCCCACATGTTTTGTGCTTTATGTTCTCTGGGAGACCAGCGTTAAAAGAACGTTTTCCAGCCTTGAAGCTAGCTCATCTATGCCATTCATCCAGGAATACAACACACCAGATGGTCACACATACTCGCCAATGGAAATTCCAAGACCCAATAGTGCGCGCTATTATGCCACTATTCTCTGGTATCCGTTGTTCTGGCTTGGAATTCTCAATAACATTACTTTTGATCGTCTTCCTGTGGATAGGCTAACGTGTAACGATTTACAGATGCAACCAGGAGCATTGATCACGGTGGCAGTGGTGGCTCTGGTGCTAGTTGTATGTATCTTGTTTCAAGGCTTCTATGTGTGGCGTCTGGGCAGATTATGGAAACTTTTGGCCATGTATGGACTCATTTTCTCGCTTTTCATTATATTGGCCAATCTCCGTGGTTTGACTCTCAGAATACATCACTACATTTTTGCCTTAGTGTTCATTCCAGGATGCTCTACCCGCGGAAAGACTGCATTCATGTTTCAGGGAATCTTACTCGGTTTATTTCTCCTGGGTGTTTCTCGATGGGGTTACGCCCTGATAGCCGAGACTAACTTGTCTTTATTGAGAGGCGAGCCCCTGGGCCTACTTCCACCACCAGTTATCACGAACCTTGCTGGTGGTGTATTGCTTTGGCTGCAAAATGCAACACGAGTTGCGGGCGATCCAAAAGAATCTGGTCGTATATCTCTTCTCATTAACGATGTTGAGCGCTTTAATGGGGAAAATGATGGGGCGTTTGACTTGCGTGATTATATCAACAAGAACAAAGAGCTCCGCACTTTGGTGAGTATGAAGAACTCAACACAGCTATATATCCGACTCGCAAAATACCCCGACGGAGCCAATAACCACGGAGACTATACGCATGCCGCTATAATTGAATACCCGAGTTTAGAGTTTCAACTTCCGCCTCCTGGCATCACATGATAGAAACTGACCACATGCTCAATAGTTAGTTGGACAGGAAGCACTGTATTTCAATGCTATGTATAAACAATATAGATAAATAGAGTTCAAATAGAATGCACGCTCAAACAACGACATATTTGTTATATATTGAGAATAACTGGTAAAATATGATTATAAATTAGTGACTGGAAAAAGAAAAAGTATAAGTATTAAAATTCAATTTTGGCTTTGCTAGTGAATATAGACCCGTGCACCAAGATGTTCGCGCTTGAACGCAGGTAAAGAACACGCCAAAGAGGGAATCTATACGTAAACCGGCCAAACAAATATGGAAGAAACTGTCTCCGGGGAACTTTTCACGCTCAGAAACCAATTCTACACAGGCCAGCATCATAAGGTCATCTCATATGATGTGGTTCTGTTTTCAGAGCCCGCCCAGCTCAAAGTGTTAGAATTTCAAATCAGATCCACCGTGGCCCTTTCGCAAGATGCTTCGCAATTGATTGAGTTTGGTAAGTCCTTGTTTCCGGAAAACGAAGGATTTTTTCAAGTTTTGCAGGCCTGGGATGATTTAAAAACCTTTGGAACAGACAATTCTACATACTTTGATGATGTCCAAGAGGCTCGCTTTGAGGCGGAGGCCGTTTTGACGGCACTTTATTTGGTGAAGTTCCGCAAGGATATAGATCTGGCGCTTGTTTTGTTGAGCAAATTCATTAAAAGAGGATCTGAAAACCCTCTTGAATTGGAGCCTTACTTGCTCTTAGTGCAGTTGCATTTGTACAGAGAAAACTTCTCCGAGGCATACAAAATCTATGAGGACCTTAAATCATTTCCATACAGTGCTAAGGATGATATTGTGTATCATGTGTTGGAATCTTGGATCATGGCAGTTAAGGGAGAATCTGACAACATTAGCAACTCCTACTTTTTTTACGATGAGTTGTTATCTAATGACTTCAACGAGGATCCCCAAGGCAAGTTCCGAATTTTGAACGTGTTGTTTGTGATGACGTTACAGTTAAAGCACTTACCAGAGGCCAAGGAAATCTTGGACCAAATCTCTGGTTTGGGCTATAAAGACAACTCAGTTGCAAACTTGATTGCAAACAAGATCACTTTCGACTACCTCACCAATAACGGTGCCAATGTGGTGTTGTTGTTGCAGGAGTTGGCAGCCACGGATGCCGAACATCAATTGCTTAAGGATTACAAGGAGAAGAATGAAAGATTCGATGCTATTGTTGACAAGTACCAGGTGATCTGAGACAATTGAGCTCGGTTAAACATAAATTTATAGGTCAATAAAAATCACTTTTCAACTAAATCAAATTACAAGACTCTAAAATATTCTCGATCAATAAAGCTACTACAATCACGACAAACTGTGGTGCCAGTGTATATTTTTTCCGGTCCAATTACTCATCTAGTTTAACAACCTCACCAGCTTCGTTGAACTTCAAGCCCTCTGCTAACAATCTCTTTTCAATCTCCTTCAATTCATTTTCTCTCTCCAAAAGCTCCTTTCGTTTGGTGATTAAATCTTGGTGTACTCTTTCCTCGAACTTCTTCAAACGCTCCTCTTCCAACTTAATCTGTTCCTCCTTGGCCATGTAGCTAGAAGACCCAAGGTCCGGAGACTCATTATCATTACCATCCCTGCTCTCTTCATTGTATTGGAACTGTTTTCCAGATAATGCCTCTGTTCTGTAGTTTTCGTAAATAACGTCATGTGTGATCTCCTTGAACTCGTTTAAATGTGTGATTAGAAGGACGTTTTTCAAGATGGTGAAGTCATTTGTCTCAGGCAACTCCACATTGATTGGCACCGCATACTCGGGGTTCAAGACCCTCAACTTCACCATGTCATCGTCGTCTTTAGACTCCTCATAAGTATTTGCTCCAATCACGGCAAAGGGAATCAACAGATTCAAGTATTTGTTGTAGGCAATGATTTCTTCATCTATGTAGTCTTCCTCGTATTCGTACTCATTAAATTTGTAGAAGTTGATTTTGTAGTTGGTTAAGTCCTCCAAAATCAATCTTTTATTCAACTGAAATTCTTCCGGAGTCAATGCGTCGGCCTTGGCGATAACAGGAATGAGATTCACAAGATTGCTGACGTGCTGCAAGAACTTGACATCGATTTCAGACAACCCGTGGCCTGTGGCGTTGATCATATAGATCATCACGTGGATCCGGCCGTCCTTGAAACGAGGGTTTCTTTTAACCCTGCTTTCTTCCAAAAGCACCTCATCGTATTGGTGTCTGATGAAGTCCACCACAATTTTGAAGTCTTCATCACAATTAATGGCGTTAGCAAAGTTGGGCGTGTCAATTATGTTCAAAGAAATCTTATGGCCATCATTGTCCTCCAACTCAACATTCTCGTGTCTCAAGGAAAGCTTTTTAGAAAAAACATCCTGTGTAGCCGTCAAAGAATTTGGCACTATTGAGTTCCCACCACATAAGGAGTTGATAAGCGTTGAGCGTCCCAGGCCACTTTCACCAACCACCATGAACGAAAAGTTGATTGTTTTCTTAATAGTTTTTCTCTTCCTCAATGCGGCCGAGGAAGTATTATATTCCGACATTTTGGTGTTTCCAATGCTCAGATGAGTCTGGGGACTGTTAAAAGTAGATTCGAAACACCTCCTTATTGAGCAAAGCTAACCCTGTTTATGCGAAGTTGTTGTTCGAACTCGTCTATGAACTCGGGCCTGCAGATAGTGTATAATTTCAGCGCTACAAAACGAAGCGCTCACAAGTGCGACTGCAGAGAGACCCTGGCGATCGTTTCCACTAGTAAGGTGAAACTGATCTATGAAAATCACAGTGAGGCATTTCTACAGAAATCACATCCGTAGCAATATTTTAATATTCGACGCCGCTTGCTCAGAAAGTTTTTTAACCAACTCCCGGAGGCCAGTTGGTTTTCTCTTCACATGAGCCCACAATATTTGTTTATAGTGAAGAAATATTAAATTTTAAAAAATGAAGAAATCCAGTTGAGTTTATGGTCATATGTTCCGGGAACACCTTTAATGCTACCAGATTATATCGAAAGAACGTATTAATTGAAATAGCTTTCCACAACCACACTCAATGCTTTCTTCAAAAAAGCGGGTTGAGTTTTCTGCCATGCCTTATCAGCTACAAATCAATAGTTATACTCAATAGTAGAAGAATTCAAGAGGCAAAAATAGTAAATTTCAATATATGTAATCCACGTAACAATTTTAAGGTCTTCAGAACCTTCCTGTTCATGGTAGAACTCTCAGTCATGAATTCGCAATGCATAGTTGGGTCAGGTTCGCAGTTTGAAGACAAGTAGTATTTTTCTCGAGCAAAGAATCAAAAAGAGAGAAAGTGAAAACTGGGCTTCAAAATACGAAATCTACCTTCTTATTCTAGAAACCGCATGGGAAGCTTTGGTAAGAGATCCGTACATTCTCAAATTTAAATAAGCCAAAAATTCCAATTTGCATTGAAATAGCTCTGCTCAAAACGACACTTAATAAAGTGTGCGTTGTATTCTTTTCTGTTGTAGACAAGAAAATATACGATGAGTTTAAAGCTTTAACGGACACCTTAGCGGAGCAACATGTGTCGGCACTTTTGAGGATATTTGAAAAATACGCATTTATTTCACTAGCAGGGAAAAGAAAAATTGCACAGGTCTCGTGACCGGAAAGTATTTTCGAGCTTTGCCAATCTAGCAAGCAGTTAGGCATATGGCGGTGGCGACTTAAGTTGAACCAATACTCATAAATGGTTTTTAATACCAATACAATCAATGCTACTTAATCTAACATATTAAGCTTTATTCTAGAATAAACACAGATAAATACACAATCAAACTAGATCCATCTTTTCTTGTTTGCACTTGAGAAAGAGGCAGCCACTACCCGAGACGAGGCAGGGTAGAAATATGTAGGGTATGGAGCCACCGGGGCGGTGTTCACCTTCGAAGCAGGAGTATAGTCCCAGCCTGCAGTAATAGTGGAGAAAACGTTAGGCGAAGGTCTCATCGTTGAGTAAGGAGTGTATATCGAGGTCGGATGGCGGGTAGAAAACATTTTGTATGAAATAATGGAGCCTGGTTGCGTTTGCATGGGGGCATATCTGGTTCTTCCTGTTTGCTCCATGTATGGAACTGTGAAGGACCTTGAGTCGATGGAATTACCAGCAGCGCCAGCGCCAACATTGACCTGAGCACTTGGACTGTCTCCAGTCACAGAGAGAAGCGAAGCACTGAACGTTAAAGTCGATGCGTCACCGCCCATACCTCTCAATGTGAACCGAGGAGTGTAGTGAATGGTGAAACCCAGCCCAAACTTAGCGTAAATCTGCATAAAGTAAACACCATTTGGATAGTCACTGGCCTGGAGCGATGCCGTGTAACTTGTGGAATCTTTGCTGATACTTGTGGAGAGCGTACTGAGGGCTTGAATAGCACTATTTGGACCAGTGCATAAAACAATGGAATAACTCTGCACGTTTTCCAACGATGCGTCATCTGACGAGCTGTCACTGTCGTCGCTCCACTTGAGTTCGATTGAGACAACACCTCCAGAGGCAGAAAACGTCTGGCCGATTGATGGAGAGGTGATGGAAACATCCGCAATTGCGCTCGAGAATAATGCGAGGAAAACAGCGTAGAAAATGACGCAAAATTGCATGATACAATAGAGTATCTTGGACCTGAGTTATTTATAAGTCAGCAGGCAATTATCCGGGTCAAGAGCAAACTCTGCGAGACTAGGAAGTGTTTCAGGAGTAATACTCGGGCCCAGGTAAAAGAAATGTATTCTAAGAACTGTATCAAAGCCAGTTTTGTATGCGAAAGAAGAATCTGAGAGGGTAGTTCGGAGCAAAGAACAGAAGAAAATATGAATATGGCTGTGCGAGTCAGGTGCAGGATTCAACTTGCCGCGGCGCTGGTGTTGTACGTGTTGAGAAATAATGGCACAATAGTGTGCACATAGTGCACGCTATTAAGGAAGTTTTAAGCTAAAGCTCTAATGCGCTTATTTCCTAATTGAAGTTATTGTCCTAATCAGGCGATAACTGGTGAAGGCTAACTCAATTATAAAAAGAGGAGCTTTCGCCCATACTCATAATCTAACCAACCAAGCCAACCAAATAAATGTTACCTGGGGAAGGACATGCCAAGATGTCCTCCACCTCAGACCCACCAGAAATACTTCTCGTACAAAATAGTATTATTACTAGTACTTCTAACTGGGATACAGATATTGATCAGTCCCCATGGTTACTACTTGGTCCTCCTGATGCACCGATGTACCAAGCGGACTGGACGTTTACCTCTTTACAGTACGTACGTCTACATATAATGGAACAGTAACGTCATGTTACTCACAAGTAAGACACGGTTGCTTAAGTCTATTCCTTGATTACTAAATCAGGTCTTCATGATTGACTTCTCGATTTCAAGGCTCTCTCTGTTAGACTTGGACAGTGGACCAGACTTTCAGTCAATATATTGAACGTATTCCCAACGTCCTAAATTTATCATGGTATGTATTGAACCTAGAATAGTCGAGGAACTCCCTAATCTTCCAAAGGGAGGAAAACCTCGCTGTTATATACACTGGGTGTATGCGGTCCTACACAAACTTGAAATATATGCATGTAATGTGCAGGTGTTACCCGCTCGGGGTACCTTGCATCTCAGTATCCTAATTGAAGCTCGTTTCCTAACACTCTCGTGAGTGGCGGGGACGCACATATATATAGTTTTCCAGAGAGGCTATGTGCATATAAAATGCAGGCGCAATAAACATCCTTTAGTGCATGGATACCCCCGATTGGAGTCAAGGTAGAAATATAACATCTGTTCAAACTGTAATCATTTCGTGTAACAATATGAAATTATTTTGAATTGTTCATTCTACCTAACATCACTCTTGACCATGCAGGCCTTAGACGTGTTGAGAACCAAAATGTGCGATTAACATAATCGCGAAACACTAGCTATACTTGATGTCTCCATATGTTATGGTGAAGATTTACTCACATATATAAGTGAAGTTTCCTTTCCTTATTTTTGATGATCAAATAATTATTCAATAAACTAGTCGATATATTATCTAAGGACAGTCCAAAATATCTCTCATTAAGGAATTGTCCTCTTTACAAGATGTGTAAAGATTGAATATCCCGTTCCGCATAAGTATCTCACTACATCTGGTTTCCCATAGATTAACCATAGGAAACAGTCCAGGGTGTTCTTGCAATTAGGAAAGATAGTTCTCATAGTTTCATCTAAGTAAGTGTATACTTGACCATTAGTGTTAACGTCTTCCAGTGTTTCTTCACTGTTAATTACACAAATAGTTTTTAAGATGTATGTGATATTGGAGGACTTCTTGATATGTCCTGCCACAGTTGTTATCTTGATTACTTTTATTAAATGAGTGTGACAGCCCCTCCTTTTATATCGGAGTGTGCCTTCACCGTTTACTGCCACAAAAGTGGACGTCTCAATGTATACATTGAAACAGCTTAATTAAGAAATCACAGCCCCCTCATTTAAGAGCTGAGGCACTGGGGCTCTTTGATATTCAACAAGGGTCAACGCACAACAACTTAATCTGACATTTCCGCCCTCAGGCTTGGGAATTTTTATACACACACACGGCATCAATGTCGCACTCTTCTCAACAAAGTGAGTGTTGGTTCAACTGTGACATACGATACTTAAGCGTTTACAATGTGGACCATAAATATTTTCCGTAACCAAATTGGCAGGCCGTTTGCAGTGGCCAGAAAATTTTCCATGGTCAGGCGTGTGGTTCCCAAAAAAGCCCCTGTTTCCAAGGAGCCCTCAGAAGCTATTGAGTTCGAAGAGGCAAATCCGCAACCCGTGGTTGCCAGCTCCTCAGTTTCTCCTGAAATCTCCAAATTTGCTTTAAAAGATTCCCCTATCCCAAAAAAAGATGAATCTATCGATTGGTCAGATTCATTTCATGGTTTAGGCCAGGCACCATTCTCCAAGGAAATAAATGAGATTCTTTTGGCTCCACTTGCAGAATCAGACATCGAGATCAAGCCGGATGGACTCCTTTATTTACCTGAAATTAAGTACAGAAGAATCTTGAACCGGGCTTTTGGTCCCGGCGGCTGGGGCTTAGCTCCTCGGTCCGAGACTTTGACTACACCAAAGCAAGTCAGCAGAGAGTATGCATTGATATGCAGCGGGCGTTTAGTTTCTGTTGCTCGTGGCGAGCAGGACTATTTTGGAGGCGAAGAGAAACTTACAACGGCACTCGAGGGCTGCAAAAGTAATGCCTTGATGAGATGCTGCAAGGACTTGGGTATAGCAAGCGAGTTGTGGGATCCATCGTTCATCCGTGCATTCAAGAAGAAACACTGTGACGAGCTTTTTGCCGAGCATGTAGTCACTAAGAAGAAGAAAAAGCTTTGGAAGTTGAAGTCAAACTCGTTTGACTACCCTTACAGAGCATGCTGATTGTAAAGTTGTGCCTACTTTTATATAGTGTGTCTTAAGCATTGTGGATCTTCAACAGAGACAAGCTCTGATATTAGAAAAATCTAAATTCCTATTCTCTCACTATTGATATATAATGCAATTATTTTTCGAAGATGCCTCTTCCAACACCCAAGGCATTCACTGTTTGAGACAAAGGTCTCCTCTTCCAAACATCCCAGAATCCCTGCTCCGGCAATTTTTCAGTGTTAGCAGCTGCAAACTTAAAGTCTTGTCCTGCAGAGGATGTGGACTGAGCCCAAAGAAGCTGCTCTCCAAGGGCAGAAATGACAGCACCGGTCAATCCGCCCATGACTTTGTGCTTGACCGGAATCTGCCGGAAACTAACAGTAAGAATGGCTACATTTCCAGCGATGAGAGCCCAAAACGTGTTCCATGCATCGTTTTTCTCTCTTAAGTTAGTGATCATACCCTTCACAGCAACAGAAACAGTAGCAAATCCGGTGATGGCCAAAGGAAATCCAATTTTAAACGTTGTTCTCTTCCAAATATATAACCAGCCGTAAGCACC
This sequence comes from Metschnikowia arizonensis, assembly GCA_002370875.1. Taxonomy (NCBI): domain Eukaryota; kingdom Fungi; phylum Ascomycota; class Pichiomycetes; order Serinales; family Metschnikowiaceae; genus Metschnikowia; species Metschnikowia arizonensis. Next base: position 116,530 of record NLAU01000591.1, read on the forward strand.
CACGGTGGAGTAGAAACCGAACTTGAATACTTGCAAGGTCTTTTTCTTGGTATCCACAGGCTCCCATTTTGGGTAAATGTACCCACTGAAGAGGTTTGAAAATGGCGTTGGCCACTTGTTGGTTGAGTCAGGGTATATGTTCTTAACTTCCTCTGCCATTATGACCTGTGTTATACGTGGAGGTAGAGATAGAGCCTTGGTAGAAAGAGACCAATCAAGTTGGTGGGAAAAAATCCTGGTGTTGGGTGCAGGTTTCACATCCGTACATCTCGGTTGAGACTGAGAGCGAGGGATCGAGATTGAGAGGTCTTCTGGAGAAAACTAAAAAAAGTCACCTATTCATCTCGTCATCCTTATGATTACTACTATTTGTTCCATTTGGGAAATGAACTTCAGCATATCTACCCATCCATAGGATGTCCATTTTGTGCTACTTCTTGATTGGTTTTACTGATGGATCGAATTGATCAGAAAGTCAAACATTTTCTTTGATTGCACTATTTCTCAAATTATTTGGGAAGAGTGTGGATTACCAGATCAACCTAGCATTGAATATGCCATAGAAAATCCTAGATTTTTCTAAACTTGACCGATTCTTCTATTTTACCAGAATTGTGTTGACTCATCGAAAACCTACGAAAAGACGGATCGATATTCCAAATCCTTCGTGTCTCCCTGCACTTACTCCAGATTTGACACGAAAGAATATATCTTACTTCAAACCATTTTATCGACGATAGTATTAGTCATTCTAAAATGGTTTGTTTGAAGATACGTTAACAACTGTTCGCGATGAACTCCTGTTTTAGCAGCTCGGTGCACACTAGTGTGAGTTTTTCATTATCGGGTATGAACCAGATAGTTTTCTTCCACCCCTAAATTTATAGGCTTGTTGTCAGATCCCCCATGGGTATCTCACTACCCATGGGAGTAATAATCACCTACGATGTGCGATCAGACGCGGAATTGCCCTCGACCTTGACAAAGGCAGAGGAGCAATGATGCTTTCCCTTATTTGGAGATACCTCCGAGGATCCGTCGGGCCGAAGGCGCCTTTCACGTGGGATGAGACGCGTGCTGTCGTATCATCCTATCAAGTTCGAGGATGCCGGTGATAACCGGCTTCCGACGTTTCCGACATTTCCGGCTTTTCCGGCCTTTCCTATATAAGACTCAAGAATTCCTCATTCTGAGAATCCATCCACGAATAAACAGAGTCTTGGAAGTACCAAACAATCATAAAGAATCTAACACTTGTAGTCAATAAATTATAAAAAAAAAAAAAAAAAACTGATCTATACGCTTGCAGCTAATAAATTAACACCAAGAAAACTAGTCAGACCAACATGCAGACACTTTTGAAAATTGAGGTCAAGAAGAAGTGTACTAGAATGTGATTGAACGTGGCCGATCTATTTAAATGTGTATCCTGTTTTCGAAAGATGTAAAAACCCTAAATTGAAAAAATAGCCCTAACTGGGCTATATGCAGTGAATGCACATGTTGAGAAACAAAGCGTGAGAGTGGGGGTTTATGCACCGCGCTAAACTGACTTGTTATGAGTTGGCCCTTTGTTTCCTAATAGAGAATGTCTCAAGGAAGAGTGTGCACACCTACCCGAAAAGGGTAGTGGTGGGGGGGTGAAGGTCCACTCCAATATAAAAGGGGGAACTGTCGCTCATGTTTATAAAACCAATCAGACAAGTACATATACCAAGATGCCTCCAGCTACAAGACTCACCAAGACTCACTAAGAGTACTACTCAACTGACCGTTGAAGGTGCTAATAAATCTTCTCCCACTCAGTCTGAGGATAGTACTAATGGAGTATTTACTTATCTTGATGAAGCTATAAGATTAGTTCACTCAACGATTCCATCATCTATGGACTGTACACCATGGTTGATTTACGATGTACCTGAGGTACTGATGTTTGACGCGGAACTGGAAGTTTCCTCTTTACAGCACATCTCGATTATAAAAGGAAGAGTTTCCACATGGTCTAAATTATTAACCAACCAAACCAACCAAATAAATGTTACCTGGGGAAGGATATTACCAAGATGTCCTCCACTTCCAGACCCACCAGAAATACTTCTCGTATATAATAGTATTATTACTAGTACTTCTAACTGGGATACTGATATTGATCAGTCCCCATGGTTACTACTTGGTCCTCCTGATGCACCGAGATGTACCAAGCGGACTGGACGTTTACTTCTTTACACAACTACATCCTGCATCTTGGTCTCACAAGAATGCTTGCAGTTCAACACTAGCTTGATATAGCAGCAAGCTGGTCGCAGACTTAGCTGCTCGAATAGCTGACCGTACCACTTTAGTATCATCTTCCTTAAATATCTATATAGCTTTCTTGCTGCTGCTTATTTCTCAGAATTGAGTCAAGATTTCATGACTTCTCCAAAATGGTGCATTAGAGCTTTTGGCAAGGTTATATCTGATTAATATGAGCAA